>VWYK01067203.1:30198-76428 GCA_013399775.1 Semnornis frantzii | reverse complement strand
CCCCCCCCCCCCCCCCGAATAATCAGATCTTCAGGAATAAAAAAAAAATCCAATATCCTGGAGGTAGTTAGGATAAATTTGTGCTTCAGTTCTCAAGAGAAACAACAGCTCTGATACAGTTCACAGTGTTTGTGTGGACATGAAAATGAATCAGCACCAAAATGTCTATGAGAAAATCAATGCTTCTTTTGAATGGGTTTCAGGTGACATATTACATAGGAAAAAGGGGCACCCACTTGCTGAATAATGCAAAGTTTTGTTTGCAGAGCACTGGTAAGTCACTTGTACTCTGCCCATCACAGAGGGTTGTTTGTGTTTGGTATCACAGTGATGCTTGTCTGCATGCTAGCCAGGGCTGCCCTTCCCATTCTGGAGCAGAACATACTCAGAGAACCAAAAATGCAGACACTCCTCATAGCTCAGACACACATAGCTCAGACCAGATGTGAGAAATGTGCTTCATCTCTACTTCCTGACTCCATCCCTTCTAACAGCTAAGAGCTTCCCAAACTGAGCAGGGCAGAGACAGGAGATGCAGCTATGGGCTCTGGCGGGGCAGGCAGTGCTGACCCCAAGTTCTCTTTTTGTGAGCACTACTACAGATCTGAAGAGACAATTTCCTTTATTTTTAATTAGCAGTAATTTAATAAACAGCTGTGCTCACCTCAGCCAGAGCAGCAGAGAAGTGATTGCAGTTCTTGTGCATCAGGTGGTATGCATTCCCCTTGTACTCCTTGCCCAGCTCTTCCATAATCTTATCCACGTCCTCCTCTGTGAAGTCTGTGGTGCCCAAGGCAATGGACTCTCTGGTGAGAAACAAAACACACAACAGAAGGCATGGAAAGAGACAGTGAAGAGAGTGGCATCGTTGGGCATTGACAAGGAGGAGAGGCTTAAGGCATGGACATGCATATCTGGGGCTGTTGGAGATCCTCTCTACCAAAACAGCCCAGACAATCCCCATGGTACCCACAAGGCAGGGGACGAGACACAGCCTCCAGAGCTTCCTGCTCTCTGCTAGGACAGGCTCAGCTCTGCTCCCACTCTGCCTATCGTCCCACAGCATAAATTCCCAATAAGACAGAGGAGATGCTTTTTCCATGAGGGTAGTGGAATACTGGAACAGGTTGCCCAGGGGGGTGGGTGGTTGAGACCCCATCCCTGGAGATATTCAAGGTGAGGTTCGACAGGGCTCTGGGTAACCTGATCTAATTGAGGATGCCCCTGCTGGCTGCAGAGGGGCTGGACTAGAATCTTAGAATCACAGAATGTCAGGGGCTAGAAGGGACCTCCAAAGCTCATCTGGTCCAGCCCCTCTGCCAGAGCAGCATCATCCAGAGCAGATCACACAGGAACACATCCAGATGGTTCTTGAATATCTCCAGAGAGGGAGACTCCACAACCTGCCTGCGCAGACCTGTGGAAGTCCCTTCCAACCCAAACCATTCTATGATCCATGACTGAAGAGAGTTTCCATGGGGTAGGCCACGGAGGAGCAGACAGAACACTATGCAGAAACCTATTGGCTTCTCCCAGCATTCACTCATCTGTGCTTGGTGTGAGTATCCAATGACCCTCAGCTTCAACTGGGAGTCTGGAAATGCCAAGCCCCACCTGCCGACAGCCCCACAGACACTGAACACCACATTAATGCAGCACCCCTCAGCCTCCTCTAGCAGTTTGTTTGTCCCTTGTGACAAAGCAGGAATAAGTGCAGGAGATGACTTCTGGCACTCTGCACAGCACCTATAAATTGTGAAAGGCAAAGGCTTTGGTTTTTCCCCTGTGCAACACACAATTATTCCCATTCTTGCTAACAGGTGAAACTGGGAGCACAGCAAACAAAGAGACCGGGGAAAAGGAACTGCACTGATTTGTAAGTAGGCCTTTAAACCCTGAGGAGCACACTTCAGCTCTGCTGCTGCTTTGGTCTTAAGGCTCTTTCATCCACCTGCAGGGCTGCTCTGGAAGCAGGATCACATAGAGGATGCAGGGAGGGTGTTCATGAGGAAAAGGAAGGGGAGACCGAGAGGACAGAGCTTTCCTGCTCCACCTCGACCACGCTGATGGCTGCCAGGGCAGAGGGGAGGAGGTAGCAAAGGGCCCTTACTTGAATTTAAAGGTCTCGCCAAGCTCTACCGCACTGCCAGGTGTGATCTCGAAAATCCCACTGAAGGGGTAGGGATGCCCTCCATAGGCAAACTCTGGCAAGGAAGGAAACAGACTGTGAGTAATTAAATGAACCCAGTGTCAGGAAAACTCTATGGCAGCTGTCTGCATGGCTCAGCATCAGCACCAGGGGCTGGGCTGTTGCCAAAATCCCTTTCCCTCTGAAGGACATTTCCTCTGTCCGGTTACCACCAGCTCAAGGAGGATTTGCAGCCTCCCTCCATGCTCACTCATTTGCCACAATGCCAGGAAAACTCTCTCTGTGCCCATCCAGGGTCCTCCCTCTTAGTCTCTCTGTGAGACACTGTCAGTGGTGGTACAGAGGTGGAAGAAGTCTTCCTAGCAGCAGGGACACACTGACAGGCTGATTGCAGGCAGCAAGTGGGGATTCTTGGCAGGACACCAAGGTGACTGCACTCTGCTGCCTCTGCATGCAGGAGGTCCCTCTGTGTCACAGGAGCCATCTCACATGGCCTGGAACACAGCACTCCAGGGACACTGCCTACCAGTGCCCTGAGAGCAGCCAGAGTCATCCCCATGTAAAGCTGAAGGAGGAAGCAGGAGGTCTGTGATGCTGCTCTGCTCTTCACCGCTCTGCAGCTGTTTCCCCAGATCCCTTGGCTCAGCCTGTGGCAGTAGATGCTTTAATCAGCTTCAGCCCAATGCAGATCATTTCAAAAGTCTTATTAGATGTGTTCTTTTCTCTTGTAACTCTGCTGTTTCAAAAGAACAGCTTTGAAGACCTGGAAATCTAGAGCCCAAGGTTTACAGACATAAATAATTACTGCAAAATTAATTCATCCAGAATCAGTGCAAACACACATATGCAGGTCTTAAGACAACCACTGATCCACTTGTCCTCTGTCTTCTCCATCTCTCCCCTTCTCTCTCTCTCTTCTTCACTGAAGAGCTGTTTTCCAGCACTGCTCAGTCCCTCCTGTCTGCCCTCCTGCCACACACTTCCACACACCATAGAGTCTGCAGCTGCATGCTGGAAATAGGAAGGGCCACATGGCTCATGGCAAACCTGTACAGGTCCCTGCTGGACTCCACAGTGGACTCTGAAGAGTGATCTGGCTCAAAACATTCCTTGCCAAAGGCTGTGTGCTTGGAGCACTTTGCTGTATGGGACTGTGTGGGACAGTTGTCCCCATGCTCTGTGGGTAGTGAAAAGGAAGCACTTCATACCTCTGCCGTAGATCTCGATGCCAGAGTGGAAGACACCGATCCCCAGGGTGGAGGTGTATTCATTTATCCAGTACTACAGCAAGAGAAAAGCCACAGTGGGAAGCATTAGTGGAAAAGAACCACGGGATCTTGGGTCTAGGGAGTATCCCCAACTCCTGTCCTCAGGGCAACCTGTCTTAAGGACAAGAGTGTTTTTGAAATTGTCCTGCAAACTGGGACTCCTTGCAGGCTCACAGAAGTGGGCTGTGTTTGCATAGCTGGCTGGGACTGGGCCTCCAAAAAGTGTTCATCTGACCCTTTCCACACAAGGCATTCACCTGTACTAACACCTCCTTGGTCTGAACCTGCACAAACCCAGATACTGCAGGGTCTGTGGTTGTCTCTCTCTCTTGCCACTGAAATAACTGACACTGAGCCAGTGGTACCAATTCACCTGCCTTGCCTTGAGTTAGAGAATCCCCAAGTACTTTCCACACTTTCCAACATCTACTTTTTACTTAGTTGGTTTCAGGCAATGAAACCATAGAGACAGAGGTTTGTTCCCCCCCTAGGTCAGAGGAGCACCTTTTAGTAGTTGCATGACATTGGTGACTCTTTGGCAGAACAACAAAACAAACCCCACTTGGCTGATGCTGCTCAGCATTTTGCCAAGAGGTACCATGCACTATCAAGCACTGCTTTCAGAAGAGACAGAGATGAGGTGCCTACGACTTCACCCAAGTCAAAGATGAACTTTGGAGAGGAGTTGTTCAGTGCCTTCATTTCTCCTGGGTGCAGAGTAGAGTGATGCTGCAGTGTGGTGCAAGCAGGCAGTGCTCCTCCACCAGGCGCTGCTCAGGGCCTGTTTCCACCGCACCATGAAGGGCAGTGCAGATACCAAACGAGTCCCAGCTAAGCTAATTCTGGAGAGGGAAGCTGTACAGCCGTGCCAGGGCAATGCTGCATTGGAGATAATTAGCTCTGCCCATAGCAGTTATTAGGTGAGCTGCAGAGCTGTGCTGCTACAGCAGTGATGTTTCCGGGCGCCGAGCGGAAGCTGCCCATGCCACTACCCTTGCAGCTCCTGCAGCTGCTGTGCAGTGGAGATGCATCTCCAGCAACTTAGAGGAACTGAATTCTGATTGCAGCCAAGGCAAGAAAGTGCTCTTCACCTGTCCCTGTACAAAGACAGACTTATTCAGCTAAAATTATCTTTTTGGGTCTGATGGCTACTCTGGTGGAGAGAGAATAAGTTGCCCTTCCCCTGGTGTCAGTGAGCTGCAGCAGCGTGCGTGGGCACCCCTCTGCTGCCAGGTAAGCAGAGGTGCAGCATTCTCTGGCTGCTTCCCTCACATTGCTTGCTTAGATGGTTTTGGTGACTGGGGTAGGTCTGTAAATTGTCTGGGAATGCTTTCTGTGGGACCACTGCTCCTGTGGAAGAGCACAGCAGCTTTGCTATGGAAGTGCAGTGCCAAGCCTAACTACAGGTATGGCCAGCCCTGGTCCTTTAGAGCACAGCCCCAGAAACGCCTCTGGCAGCAAAGCCTTTGTGTTTTCTCCCTCTGCCTGCAGGAACTGTTGTAATGCTGCTTGCTCTTTGTGAGCTGTGGTGCCACAAATGATGCCTTACTGCAGGAGGGCAGCAAACCATCTGACCCTGGCTGGACCCTTGCCCACTGCTCTCTTCAGGCTTTATGTAACCTCCATTTTCCTCCCCACTCGAATTATGCAAACTCTTGTTTTTAGAACACAGCACTGGACCGGAGCTCAGTCAGGTAGCTCTCGACCTCTGCCAGCCAACACAGTGCATTAATAGTGACCACGTCTGGTGCTTGGGGGTAAGATGCACCCTTCTCTTCTGCTGCTCTCCTCCACAGTTCTCTATTGCCCTGTCCTCTGCAACAGGAACATGCCCTGCTCTGACTGGGGAAGAAGGTACAGAGATGGAGACTGCATGCAGGAGCCCATATGACACAGACCACATCTGCTGAAGGGACCAAAGCCTGTGTCCCATGGACCCATAGCTCAGTTCTTTGAGCTTCCAAATCTGATAGGTTAACTCATCAGACAGGCTCAGGTAGTCTCGAAAAGCTTCAGATAAACACTGATTTCTAGAGCTCCACTGTAACAGCTCCCAGAGGAGATGGTAAGTAGGTTGCCTTTTTCCTTCAGGTCTCACAGCAGCAAGGCCCAGGTCACGCCAGCTGCTTTGCTCAGAGGAGTAACTAATAGGAAGAGAAGGGAGGCTTTTAAAATTAGAAATGCTTTTGCCAATTATCAAAGTTGGGACTTCCTGCAAAGGCTGCTCTGCATCAAGCTTTGCACCTCAAACAAGGAAGCTAAACTGAAAACCACTTCCAGCTACAGCTTTTCCTTCTTCCATTTTAAAGTTTACATTGGATTCAAACAGCAAATAAGCAAACAAGCAGGGGAAAACCCCTAAAACCTCTTCTTGATTAACCTGTTGGAGTAATGCACTGAGACATGATCACCTTACACGTGCAGAACCCAGTCAGATCACAAACCCTCCCTGCCCCCCAGGCACTCTTGCTCCCAGCAGGGAGCCCACCCTGCCCCACTCCAGGCTGAGGACCCCTCTGGAAGCACAAGTGAGGAGGAAACCCCAGCAGAGATAAAGGTTGGAGGAGCAAATGCATTTCTCTGTGTGGTGCCAGATGCTGGGGGATAAGACCAGCACATAAACAGTGTATTTTCCAGTATGAGCTCCTTGGGTGAGCTGCAGACAGCCTCAGCCATACATGGATTTCAGCTGCAGAGAAGCTGGGCTGGTCTGGCATTTTCAGTACCTTCTCTCAAATAATTGCCATAAGGCTGCTACCAAAGCAGGATCTGATTTGTGTCTTGGTTCAGTGAGAAGAAAAATTCTCAGTAGGATCTATTAGTGAGAGCAAAATGCAAAGCAGCTCTGAATCATGGCTGCTGCTGTCCTCAGCTCACCCCTGTCTCCAGGATGCTGCAGAATCTGCCTTCAGTGTGTGCCTGAGCAGGCAGTGAACTCCTCGTGGCGCTTTGGCACAGCCCACGGCTTGCCTCGGGAGGAAGCTCTGCTAAGTGAACAAGTCAGTCACTTGCTGAGCTGCAAGAGAGAACCCAAGCCAGATTGGAAGCCAGGTTTGTACATACCTGCATGAGCAGCCCTTGCTCACCAAGGGGTTTGCAATTCTGAGCCCAAGAACAGCAGCAACAGTCAGCAAATACTCATCTGTGGAGTAAATTCTCTACTGCTCAGATTAAAACCAAAAATCCGCGGCCTGGTCTGAGTCAGATGAAAGGCCCAGGGAATCCAGAGCCAAAGTGTCCTAAAGGGAGCTGTGATTCATGCTTACATTACACCCTGCCTGCAAGATCGTGCTGTAAGCCCCGCACGGAGGGGCTGCAAGCATGCTGCCTCATTTCCACCTTCAACAGAGAAGGGGAACAGCTCCGAAGCTGAGAGGCGGGGAGCAAAGTCGACCAGACTGTAGCTGCTTCATGAAAGCAGCAGATACCCAGGACTCAAAGTCCAAACCCAAAGAGTCACTTTGCATTTAGTTTGTACTGCCTAAGTTAGGAGCTTTTAATTCAGGTCCCTGATGAGGTAGGATTTTAATTTTTCCAGGTTTTATTCAAGCCTTGGTTGATTTGGTTCAGAGACCAGAGCATCTGGTGAGGTAGCTCAGGTTCTAGCAGGTGCTCTGAGTCAGTTGTGTTACTCTCTTCATTTGTCCCTCTCTCAGATGGGGCTGGAAGTGGCAGTCTCGCCAGGACACTGAACCATGCCCTAGCTTTCCAGAAAGAGGAGAAATGAAAAAGCTTCATTGCATTGATATGTTTCCAGTGGGTCTGGCCTGGAGAGGCAGAAGGCTTGATACTAGCAGACTATGTCTGGTGACTGCTCAGGGCAGAGGCTGATGGGAAGTGCCACCAGACACAGAAGTTTCCAGGTGGCAGAGCTCCATCCATCCAACCCCTAACTTCCACACTCCATTACTGTCACGCTGTAACATCCAAGTTTCTATCACTAACTTTATCTCCCTACTTCTGACTATTATTTCCCATGGTGTGGCACCAACACCTTTCCTGCATCACTGTGCTGAGCAGCCCAAAGCATCTCCAGCCTGCAGGGAGCTAAGAGCCCTTCTGGAGCACAGACTGGATACTCCACTCCACCTGCTCCCTCGACACTGAACCATCTCTTCTCATGACAAGGCTGAGCATAGAGGAAGCTGCTGGGGGCTGCTAAAGAACTCTGACTTCAGCAAATAGATCCAAACTGTGAGTACTGTGTCCTAGACCCCTGTCATGTTCTCAGACATCCGAGTACCTTCTGAGCCAGGATGCCAGGTTAGGAAGAGCTTTGCTCTGACCTGGTCTGGCTGTTCCAATGTCCATTATGACCAGCAGCTGTTTTGGGCCAGACATCTGTCTCAAGGATGGATGCCAGTGATGAACCAGCAGCTAACTTAGCCATATCTCCCCTTGAAACACCACCTGCATTTAATGCAGTGGATTACTTCCATTATGAACACACTGCCACAGATTTGCTTCTAGGAGTATGGGGGGGAAATGACAAGCACAGAGAATTCTGATAACTGCTGGTAAGCAAGGAGCCTGTTAAAGGGCTGCAGGAAATGGCCAAATCACCTCACCCTCTGCTAGTCTTCATGGGTCCTACCATCACATGTCCAATAACAGACTGCCTGCCCTAGTAGCTGGCCTTGATCTTAGCCCTTTCCTGTTCGAGGGCCGAATTACACACTGACACCAAGGTACTCACTGCAGGAGGGGGCTCACTGCAGAGGCTGGTGGCTCAGTAAACCCATGTGGAGAGCACCCAGGGTTCCAGCTGCTACCTGGAGTGCTTCAGGAACGGAGCCAGACTGGCAAAGAACATTTCTTCACACCTCTGCCTTTACACACTGTAAAGCCAAAGGCAGTGATTCTGCCCCTCTAGTGAGAGCCCACCTGGATCACTGTGCCCAGCTCTGGAGCCCTCAGCACAAGACAGCCAAGGACACAGTTCCTAGTGAGCCCTATTGTGACAGGACAGGGGCTTATGGCTTCAAACTAAAAGAGGGTAGGTTTAAGCTAGATAGAAGGAACACATTGTTCACACTGAGGGTGATGAAACACTGGACACAGGTTGCCCAGGGAGGTGATAGATGACCCATCCCTGGAAACCTTCAAGGTCTGGTTGGATAGGGCTCTCAGCAACCTGATCCAGTTGAAGATGTCCCTGTGTGCCACAGGGGGCTGAGCTGGGTGACCTTTAAAGGTCCTTTCCAGCCCAGTGCATGCTGTGATTCTATGGAAGTCCTTTCCCAGAGGCTTTGTCCTGGCCTTAGCAGCATTTGGCCCCTGAAGTCAAGCTGGGCAGCCTCATGAAAACATGCAGAAAATTGTGTGCACTTGCACCAATTGGTCAGGTGCCAGGAGGCTCCTCTGCAATGTTAGAGCTCAACATAAAAGGCAGTGTTGGAGAGGCAGCATCTGACCGATACAGAGACAAGCCAGGAAACATCAGAGTAACATCTCAGCAGTATGTGCTGAGCTGAATTGATCTAGGCATGAAATATGAGCACACCAATGACAAAACTAGAGGGGAAGCTGGAAAGCATCACTTCAGGAAACCAGGGAGTAAAAGCCAGAGCTGTGGAGTCAGCAGCTTCAGAAGATTCTCCGTTTCCTGCAACACATTTTTCTAAGCCCTGACCCATACTTTGGCCCACAGAAGTGAGAGAAGAGAGCCCCAAAGCAGATGACAGAATTTGCTCCCCGAGTAATGCTTGCAGGGCTGCAGGAGCCATCAGCTCAGCTACCAACACACAGGGCAGAGGCTTCCCACAGCTCTTTGCCAAGGCACATTGCAGCAGCACTGGCGAGCGTTCCGCAGCCCTGGGCACACACACGCTGCTACCAGGATGGCTCAGTCCTGCTGCTGCTGCTCACTCCTCCTGGCCTAGACCTCACTATCCTGTGGGATGGCAGCAAAGTACACAGCATGGCTGCCATTGGCGAGTTCTCTTTAGCTCGCTGCAGTGCGACCTGTGCCTCTCACACTCAGCTCTCCAAAGGTCCAAGGCTTGTGTATTCAGCATGCCTGGAATGCTAATGCCCTGTACTGCAAATGCAGATGAAAGCACAGGAGTGCATGTGGGCAGAACAGCAGCTGACAAAGAGGCTTAACAGAATATCCAGAAGAAGAACAATGACACAAACTTGCTGCTTCAAACCCAGTAAAAGATACCTGGGTGCATCCTCACTGCAGTACACACAGAATGGGACTTCCTGGCAGGAGGATCACTTCCTGTATCAGCTCCTCTTTGCTGCTGCTGAAAACATTGATCTGCAAGTCATAGACCAAGGTGTGACAGCCTGTCAGGCCACTCCAGTCAGCCCAAAGCAGGTGCTTTAGTCAGGCAAGCTAACTCTCACAGCGTTAAGGAAACAAAATCCTGCACCTGAAGCAGGTCCCTGTCTGCAAGCAGACTCAGCCTCCAGTTGCCAGAGGCAAGAAAAGCAGTTCCCAGAATGTGGGCATGGCCTGTCTGCAAACAACCCAGATGGAAGAACTGATCAAAGGTTTAGGAACTATGGATTTTTTTCCAGGAGAGCATTCAAGTACTGAGAAATCAGCAGCTTTAGTGTAGCCAGAGAGCTTGAAGTAGCTGTGGAGCAGGGATACAGGATTGTAAAAGGGCCTCACTCTGAAGTGGAGTCCTTCAGACGTGGGCCCAAGTCCTGGCCCAAGTCTGAAGCGGGGTCCTTCAGACTTGGGCCAGGACAAAACTGACTGGAGAACAGACATGTGAGAAGCAGAGTCACAATACAGAGAAAAAGGGAAAGGCATCTTTTGGCATTCAACTCACTCCACCCTGCTGCATTTTGAGTGGCAGAAGCTTCTGCTGAGCACAGTTGTCCACCTTGCAGTTTAACACTCCAAAAGACTTGGGCATTTCCTAGGAAATGACAGCCTCAAATTGACAAGTTGCAAATTGCATCCCCTGATGCAAGCCCACAGATGCTAAGAGGAGAGATGCAATATGTTCAGCTGCACCCTTGAGAGGGACAAGAGGTCAAGCCACCACAGGACTGTGACAGCCCACTCGGCCTCAGCAGCCCCTCTGCTTCAGCCAGGTTCTGCTCTGCTTCCTCTCAGGTTGGGCTAAATACATTTCTCAGCTGTGTCTCTTGAGGAGGAATTTCTTTGGAGGCTGCCATGACTCTCCAGACTTTCTAACATGCTTCTGATTTGCCTGATGCATGCAACCATTGCAGCCAACACAAGTCTCTACAATCACAAAGCATAAAGAGCTTATTTCACTGCTTCCAAAACACTCTGTGTGGATTAAAAATTGCCGCTGCTGCTGCTGCTGCTGCTGCTGTGGGAGAGTTGGAAATCTACTTAGGCTTCGGCGCTGTGACGCAAGGAGATTTCACTGGAAGAATGGCAGGGCAGAGGGAAATATTAATCACCCTGTGAAAGGCAACAGCATGCAGTCCAGAAGTTAGCTTTTGGTTGTGTTTAATGTATTTGTAATTAAAATTCAGAAACAAGACTCAGCTGTGAGAATGGGATGCCTTCGGTGGTCCCACTGGCAGCCTCAACCCATTGAGGGGCAGGCGCAGTCCCAGCTCAACATGCTGCTGTTATGTCAAGTCTCTTAGAGCTTTCTGCAAGCTCCATTACTGTTCCACTGCCTACCCTGTTGCACTGACAGCAGGCATCATCCTAAGCAGAGCTTCTTTCCTGCAACAACACCTGGGAGAAGTTTACTCCTGTGTATCTTTTGCCTCAAGCCATCACAGTTGTAGCCTGATGCTGAGCAAGCAGCCGAATCCGGCATGCTCTGCGCAGAACACAGCTCACTCTGGCAGGGGACAGTGACCACTCCTCAGCCTGCTGCAGGTTTGGGATGCACACACAGCCAGGCATTCACCAGGCTAACTCAGCCAGCTGGGAGTTAAGAAATGAAGCAATATATTTGCAGCATGACACAATTCACAAGCATACATATATACAAATATTTACAGTTATAAACAAGTTAAAAGTAATACAGAAATACAAAACCCCTCCCCAGCAGCCAGACTGGCCAAGAGGGGCTCCTGACCACTCTCCCACCTTCTTTCCACCCCCTCCCTTATCTCAGAATCCCCCTTACATGCAGGGAGAGCTGGGAAAGGTTGTCAGGAGGTGTTAGAAGAATCATAGAATTATTAGTTCAAGAATGATTAGTTCAAATTAGGTAGGTTCAAGCAGAGCTAGTAAAGCAGGTGGCAGCCAGACAGAGCCTGACCTGTCTTTGTGTTCTTGTTTTTCTATCTCTAAGCAAAACCAATGGGTAACGCAGACATTGCTGTAGTTTTTACAGCCAGTGATCTAATTTCTCTCATTAAAACATTGCAATTAGCCTCGAAGCAGCACAAGCCTGTGCTTCAGAGCCTGAGCAGAAACTTGCCTGGCCACTGCAGGACAAAGCAGCTGTTGTGTGTCCCTGCAGCATGAAGGCCCTGTCTTTCCCCTTTGCAAGAACAGAATGCCAAGTGAGAAGCCATGAGCCATTTTCCCAACCTGAAGGGGTTAGGGTGAGACTGAAGGCATCAAAGAGCAATCACTGAGAGCAAGCTGCTGGAGATGGGTGCAGCATGTGCCAGTGCCAAGCACTGGTCCCAGACAGTGTTCCCATAGCAGCCCTGCAGAAGGACTCCTGTAGAAGAACACCATTTCACATGCCATCTCTCCATGGTTTGGACAGCCCTGGTGTACCACCTGAGTCTCAATTGTACAAAGCTAGGGAAAGAATACCTTCATTTGCAGGGTTACACTGAAGTGTATTTACTCAGGGAATGTGCTGGAGAAACTTGGATCTGTCATAAATTCAGCAAAGTGCTAAAGCCTTTGCCTTGGATGCACTCAGAGTGACGAGTCAAGAGGTATTCAGAAAGAACAGCAGCAAAATGATCAGGGGAAGGGTGAGACTGACTTACAGATAATTAATTCAGAGGAGCTAATAGCTTGGCAAAGCAGCGACTGTGGATGACAAATTTGCAAACATCTGAGGGGCTGACATGATTTATGGGAGAAGACTTCTTAAGAACCACATGAAGGGATTCAAGCAAGAGTAACAGACTCAGCTTCAAAAGAAGAGAGACTTTAGCTAAGTGTGTGGAAGATTCTTGGCAGCAATAAAGCACAAGCAAACATTTGTACAACTCAAAGCCAGATATCCAGAAAGCCTTAGTGTGCTTCTGCAGGACAGAATGGTCTGAAGTGGCTTTCTCTGCTAGTATCTAGGAGGCTGTTAACATCTGGGCATTAGGAAACTTTTTTTCCCCAGCTAGAGTGGTCAGGCATTGGAATAAGCTGCCCAAGGAGGCAGTGGAGTCACAAACCCTGCATGTGTTTAAAAGTGGTTTGGATGTGGTGCTTGGGGATATGGTTTAAGGGTGAACCTTGTAGAGCAGGGACAATGATTGGACTTGGTGCTCCTCAGGGGCTTTGCCAACTGAAGTGTTTCTATGATCCTTGGTTGATCATGTTTGAGACTCTGCACACCTACAGGCACTGTGAGCCACCAGCCTGGTCAGGAAGTAGGCTTCCTGTCAAAGAGGATTCAAGTGACTTGTGAAAGCCCACAAAGATGACAAAACCAACCACCAAACCCCACCAGCATAAGGAGATAAATACCTTAGGCCTTGGTGCTCCCAGAGGGATCTGCAGCACGACACAGGTGCCTTGGCTCCAGAGCCAGCTTGGCCCCTGCCATGCCTGGCAAGGCATCAGGGCTCTCTGGCCATCGTCGTGCAGGAAAGATGTAACTCAGAACTGCAACAACAAACAGGGCTGCTGAACAAGTCCTCAGGGGTGGACTAATGCTGTGGTGAGGCCCTGTTCAGATCAAGAAATACTAACATCTCATTGATAAGGGCCTTATTATCTTCTGTGGACTAGCAGCACTCTTTCTCTCCAAAGAGGAGAGCATCCCTGCCTCGCTGTCCGGCATTGCAGAGGGCAAAGGGCATTAGTGTGTGCACTGCTTCCTACATTGCAGTCTTACCCCGGCCAAAGCTCCTGCCTGTGAGCACAGACTTGAGCTGCAGGTAACAGCACCTCAAGCCCTCCACAGAGTGACTGATTGCCTAACAGCTGTACCATGAAAAAGCACAGTGCAGCCCACTGCTTCAGCAGGTTGGTAGCAGGGATTTGAACTTCAGCCTTTCCTATTCAAGGTGAACTCTCATCACTAAGTACAACTTCTCCATCAAAGTTACACATGCCCATGTAAGCAGGTCTGGCAGAAGAGAGATCCATGCCACCAAATATGCTGGCAGTGAAGACTTTCCTCTTGAGGGGTTCATCTAGACCCTTGCTTATGTTCCTGCATTTCTCTCCCACAGCAGCAAAATGCCAACATGGCATTGAGTCTTCCTCAGTGGCTCACTCTTTAAGTGCTCCTGCACAGCTAAACAAATACCTGCCTTTTGGCTACCTCAGGAACACCAACAGCCCCTGTCTGACCAGGTAAGGCAGATCCTTTAGGGCCTCTTTCCTGGGTTGCTAATGAGAACATCCAAAACACTAGGCAGGGTCTTTCAAGCCACAGCATAGTTTGAAACCTGCTTCACTGTGCTGCCTTCCTCCAGGAGTGTAGTGTTGCTCTGCAGGACCCAATGCACAGGTACAGCCATCAAAGCCTTTTGGAAACAAAATCAATACCTGTGACCAGAAAAGTCTGCCTGCTCATCCTGTTAACAAGTAGCAGAGCTTTGTGGCTTGGGGACTGAAGCATCTGCACTTATTCCTGACTGGGGTTTCGAGTTACCCTCTGATAGCTACTCAGGCCTGCCAGGAGCCCAAACATGCTTGGTCATCATTTCATATCACAAGCTCTGCTTACCTGCCAAACCAGATCTAGTCAGTGGTAGGGGAAGGGAGAACCATCTCCAAAATGCCAGGTTGTGACCATCCTGAAGAGATGAGAGTCAGTAAACTGATTGAAGCCATCTGAAGCCAGACAGATGACCTTGAAAACTTATTAGCTGCATGCAGACCACTTCCAGTTTAATTTTGGCAAGAACATTCCCTTCTGCGCCACTCTCTGAAGATACACTGTGCCAAGCTAGGAGTGGGGAGGAAAACTCTGAGAGATTAAGTAGGAGAAAACAGAAATCAAGCTTAACTTGGAGCTAGAAGTTCCTTGTGAAGATAAAAGGGTTAAAACCCAAAAAGAAAGAGAGCAAAGAGGGCAGAATTTGAGAGAGTGGGGAGCAAGCAAGTTCATCATTATCCAGCTCTTGGTCTGTCCCTGCAGAAGTAAACCTCTCCGTGATACCAGAAGGGAAAGGAGTTGCAGTCCTGGAAGCCATGAGGCTGAGGACTGTTCCTATGGTGCAAAGGTGGCAGCTGCTGAGGGAAGTGCTTTTGATGCACTTAAAGATGCACTCCAAGACATTAGCTGGGTCTGAGGTCAGGTGGCTCCAGGACACTCTGCTTCACAATCCCTCCCAGCAGTCCAGCACCCTGCAAGCATTAGATTGTTAGGCCTCATGCCACTCGTGTGGAGCAGGAAGGTAATCTCTGTTCCAGAAGCAGGGGAAGGAAATGCAAGCATGTGCTATGGCTACAAAAGGCTCCACAAACTGGGAGCAGAGATGAGCTCCAGGCCCTGGTGCAAAGGTCAACGATGCAACAGATCCATGCTGGGCTGTTAACTGCCACAAAGCAGCAATCCACAGGACTGCTGTAGGGGTTGTTGGTGTGGAGAGGACTGATGCTGACCCACCACAGCTCCTCTTCTGAAAGTGGGTATCACAGTGGCTTTCTTTGCCAAAGACACTGCAATCTATAGAGAAGTTAGCATCCTACCTGACAGAATTAGAGAAGAATCTGGGGGAGTTAAGCTTCAGCTGTGATTTTCAACTCCAACTATCTCCTGAGAACTTCCAGCCTCTTACTGACAACATTGCACACCTATAGGCATTGCAACCCCACTCATTAACACTTTGATCAAGGACAACAGCATCCTAGATACACAAGACAGGGGCATCTCTTTATATCAAGAAAATGTAAGAAAAGAGTTAAAATAAGTTCTGCCAACGTCTGTATGGATAACTACTTATAGACGAGTGAGGTGACAACAAAGTCTTTGTATTATAGCTGTCACAAGGGGGTGAGAAGTCCCTTTATGATGTCACAGAAGGACTAAGAACATCACAGACAAGGAAATAAGTAAGCAGCACCTTTTGTTCCATCCCGTTCATGGCAACGCTGTGTGCAACCTGTGCTGTGCTGATCCAAAGAAGACAGCAAACCACTGTAGAGCAAGCTGCAGGCTGCCAGGCTTGTCTTTGCTAGGCAAAAGCTGACATCTGCAGTAGGAAAATATTTTTTTTTTAATTAAAAAAAAAAAAAAGAGGAAAATGCGAGGCACACAGATGATAATGGAGAGAAAACTACTGCCCAAAGGCAGTCCTGTGTCCAGTTGTGGGCCCCTCCATTCAAGAGAGATGTTGAGGTGCTGGAAGGTGCCCAGAGAAGGGCAGCAAGGCTGGGGAGGGGCCTGCAGCACAGCCCTGTGAGGAGAGGCTGAGGGAGCTGGGGGTGTGCAGCCTGCACAAGAGGAGGCTCAGGGCAGACCTCATTGCTCTCTGCAGCTCCCTGAAGGGAGGTTGTAGCCAGCTGGGGTTGGGCTCTGCTGCCAGGCACCCAGGGACAGAAGGAGGGGACACAGCCTCAAGCTGTGCCAGGGCAGGTTCAGGCTGGATGTTAGGAAGAAGTTGTTGGCAGAGAGAGTGATTGGCATTGGAATGGGCTGCCCAGGGAGGTGGTGGAGTGCCCATCCCTGGAGGTGTTTAAGAGGAGGCTGCATGAGGCACTCAGTGCCATGGGTTAGTCTCTTAGAAGGGTTAGGTGGTAGGTTGGACTCAGTGATCCCAGAGGTCTTTCCCAACCTGGTTATTCTGTGAGTCTGTGAAAGGCAAGCAAAGGAAGCATCCTGGGTTCAAACAGGATGTGGAAGCATGTTCCAAGAGCACAGTCCCAGGACTGGAATGTCAAATGAGGACTCGAGGGGCTCACCCTCCTGCTCTGAGGTGGACAGGTCAGACAAGGTCAGAACTAACATTTCATCAACAGGATGCTGCTTTCAAGTGCACCACTGTGATCCTGCAAATTCTTTTCCAAATCCCCATTTTCACTGAAGTGTTTAGCATCTTCAATATCAACAACCTGAAGAGACCTCCCCACTCTGCTGCAGCCAGAGCAGGAGGGCTCCATGCTGGACAGTGAGAATGCCCAGCAGAGATGGGCTCCCAGCTCTGCCTTCAGCACTGCCTCTGTGCTGCTGATAGTCCAGACACAGGCCTCACCCTGGGCTTCTCACTGGTGGCGATAGCACATCACAGTCAGCAGTCAAACCACATCCCTGCAGAAAACAAGGAGCACTGCCAGAGCTGCTTTCCAGGCAGGTGCTGTGTCAGCCCAACCTTCAGCACAGCAGCCACATGCCATGCAGACATGGCAGTTCCTGGTGTCTGTCTCATTCCCCATCAGTGCCACAATGGGTGGTGATTGTCCTTCAGCCAGCAGCAGCAGCTGCAGAGAAGAGCAGAGTGCAGGCTGCTGCCCCTAAGGGAAGTATTCTCCATGCTGGCTTTGGCTGTTCAGAATCTCTCACAGTACCCTGGGCAGAAGTTGGCTACATGCCATTAACAGCAGTTCACTGTGGAGAGGGGAAAACACACCAGAAAGAAACACTGAAAATCAATATTCGTCTTCAAGCTTCTGAGATGGGAACCTCTTATCCAACATGGATGAGGGAAACCCTTTATAAGCTGGGAGTTTTTTCCTGGAGACCTTCCAGGAGCCAGGGTTGGCTGGCAGTGAGCCTAACCAGCTCAGCTTAGAAAAGCTCTGGGAAGCACAGACTCCCACAGACTGTCCTGCCCTGCGGTGCTTTGTCCTGTCTTGGATAAACCCCTTCAAACACAGTGCCCATTTCATAGCATCTCACCTTTCTGTATTGTCTTTTCCTACAAGGGATAGGACATGGCTGCAGCTGGCTATTGTGCTGTATTATTATGCCACAACCAAGCACCACTCCTCTGCTGTTCCAGCACAGTTGCTGAAGAATCACATTGCAGCAAGGTGAGAAGTTAAGGCATAAACCAGAAAGCAAGGGACATGAATATAGCAATGCTGAAGTGCTGTTGTGCCATGGAGAGTCAAGTACACCTCTCCCTCCAAACCCAGAGTCTGCCGGCCTGAAGAAAACAAAGGGAGGGTAGGGGGTGGAGAGGGAAACTGTCTCAGGAAGAAGTAGCTGCACAACCTAGCCCAACACCAACCTGGGGAAATTACCTTCCACAAAGCACAAACCCAATGGAAAAAAACAGTGACTGGGGAGTTTCAGAAGCTGGTCTCAAAGGCCTGACCCCAGGGCTTGTGTGTCAAGCGTTTTGGGCACTGCTGAAAAGGACCACAGGTACAGACCACGATGGCTCTGAACAGTGATTGCTGCCACTTAGCTATGGGATGCTGACAAACTGCTTCGAGGATGCTTTTACCGTCCCCAGAGAGAGGTGCAACAGAATGATGAGTGTGTGCCAGGATGGCACATTCATGCCAGGGCAGCTGGGGAAAATCAAACACCTGTACGGTATCTTAACAGCTCTGATGCAATCTGCTCTGCCTGGGGACTGGAGGGGAGGGGGGGTTGGTTTAGCTGTCTGTGCTGCTGTGATGGCTTTTTGGTTGGCTGGAGTTCTCTTTGGGGAGTGGTGTTTTAGTTTGACACAGAGGAGGCTGAGGGGAGACCTTGTTGCTGTCTACAGCTATCTGAAGGGACATTGTGGAGAGGCTGCTGCTGTGCTCTGCTCACAGGGAACTGAAGACAGAAGAAGGGGGAATGGCCTCAAGCTGAGGCTGGAGAGGTTTAGATTGGAGATCAGGAAAAAGCTTTTCCTGGAGAGAGTGGTCAGGGAGTGGAATGAGCTGCCCAGAGAGGTGGTGCAGTCCCCCAGCCTGGCTGTGCTTCAGGGTGGTTTGGATGTGGTGCTTGGGGCTATGGTTTAAGGCGACTCTTATAGAGCAGGGTTCTGGGTTGGGCTTGGTGCTCCTGAGGGGCTGTGCCAGCCTGGCTGTGGCTGTGGTTGTGTTTTTTCCCTAAGGATCCCCAGTCTTTATTCAGTGAGCAGCACCTGGCACACAGCTCTGCAACACCATTGCATAGCCATGCCTTGCTGAAAGGCAAAGATGACAGCAGCAGTGCCTGGCAACAATCCATCAGCATTTAGTGCTATGAAGATACTGTTTGGGGTCAAAACCATCTCAGAATAAGATGTAGGAGTTTGTCCCTTGAAAGAGAGAGCCTCTGTGCTTACTGTTCACACACACCCTTGCACAGAGAGGCACAGCCTCCTTGGAAAATACCTTTGTCCCCACCCCCCACATGCACACAGACACAGAGCACACAGCATGTATGAGCCTGCTGCTGCACCAGGGACTGCCCTTCTGCTGCTGGTCAGTAATTGTTTCACAGCTGTGCTAAGTTAAATCTGTGCTGGCCCACTGAGTGTTGCACACACCTAGAAACAAACCTGACCCTACTGATCCAGCCAACTGGTTTCTTCAGGGACGTGGATCTTAGGGGACCTGAAATAGACCCAGTGAGATCAGGGCTGAAGGGGAAGAGAGAGGATAAGGAAATATTCACTACAATCAGGAATGGGAATTTGCCTTATGCCGTAAGTTGCACTGGAACTGTTTCCCCACCTTCCTCTCTGTCATTTGTATTTATTTCTATAGAAGTCCAGTAGGTACTGCACCATACCTTGGGTGCTGATTATTCTAGTGACAAGAGAACTGACTGTATTTTTACCATGGCACACAAGTGGTTTTGTCTGCCAGATCCATCAGACACCTGCCGAGAAGTCCCTCCGCACGCAGAGCAGACATCTAACCTGAACTGTGGCCAGGCTAATGCAGGGAAAGAGGTAAGCACAGCACATGTCTCATCTAGCTCACAACATCCCCTAGTACTGAGACATCTGCTCTCAGATTAAACCATCCTGCTCATTTGGCCCTTTTAAGAACCTCCTAGATGCCCAGATACCCCTGGCAGGAAAACTCAGCCCTGACAACAGCCCAACGCTTTCCTTAGAAGTGGAGAGTAACTCATTTGTAGGAGCCAAGCAGCACACTCCAAACATGACTCCATTCTGGTTAGCACCAGAAATAAAAGCCCACTCTGGTAAGACACTACTACACCTGGCCAAAAGAAGGCTGAGGGGAGACCTTCTTCCTCTCTGCAACTACCTGAAAGGAGGCTGTAGCAACCTGAGAGGAGGCTGTAGTGAGGCAGGCACAACTCTCTTCTCTCTAGTAAGAAGTGATAGGACAAGAAGAAATGGCCTCTAGCTGCCCCAGGAGAGGTTCAGATTGGGTATTAGAAGAAGCATCTTCACTGAAAGGGTTCTGGAGTAGGCCCCCAGAGAGGTGGCTGAATCCCCATCCCTGGAGGTATTTAAAAGAGACAGAGATGTGGTGCTGAGGGACATACTGCAGCCCCGGATTTGGGAGAGTCAGATAATGGTTGGGCTCAATGGTCTTCAAGATCTTTTCCAACCAAAGCAATTTTATGATTCTACACTCAAGTCATACACCAGAGCAACCAAAAAAAAGTGCTTCTCAGAGACTTAAGAAAAATCACCACACTCTTTCCAGAATGATGCACAGGGCAGGAGGACAAGAGAAAAACTCCACAGAATTGGGCTCAGCTTAGGTAAGGACACGATTGCCAGAAAAGATGCAGGGCACTGCACAAGAGATGTGTATCTCAGTGCTGCAGGGCTGCTTTTGTTTAGCTTCACTCACATAGGATAGGGAATAGAAATGTCATTAATCTATAAATTAAGGCAATTATCCCACAGGCCAAGAGAAAAAGAAACATTTCTATTCCCGTGTCAGAGGAGGGAGTATCTGGGCACTCTGTCAGTGAGCCGTGTAAGTGATGCATCACACGAGTGACAAATGGACAGGTCTGAGACCATTCCCTTCACATCCCATAGATCTGCCTCCTCTTGAGTTAGATGGATGCATGCAAGAGGAAAGCAGATTTATCAAATAAATAAGATCAGCAGCTCAGCCTGACATATTTCATCTTAGGTGAAACTTTTGTTTGCTTTATGAAGTGCAAGTTGGTAGCATTTATGTAATTCATTTCACTTTAACACCTCTGAAATCTTGCTCAGCCTTATGGGAAGAGAGCAAAAAGGGATAAAAATACAAGTATAAAGCTTTGTAGAGGGAACAAAGTTGTATTTAAGTGGGCACTGCAACCAAAGGGATGTTTGCATCAGTGGGAAATGCAACCTTGGAAGAGGTTAGGGTCATCAGATGAAGTTAATAACCAAGTGCTCTGTGCATGCATCCTGTCAGAGCTACATGAGAAGCAGCTCCTTCTCTGGAGCCAGAGCTCACTCTTGTTCCCATTTACACAATATCTTCCTGAAATATGGTGGAATCCCAGTTCGTGGTTGGGGCTCCTGCCTGCTACCACAAATAATCTGTTCACAACAGGACAAGGCAAACACCAGCATATTGCAAGCAGGGGAACATTACTTCACCCCACAAGACAGCACAGATAGGGTTTGCACAAGCAAATAGGACAGATCTGCTCACACATCACACATGCAAACACAGTCTGCAGCCCCAGAGAACAGCCTGTTTTAACTCTGTTTCACAGGAGGTGCCCTGCAAGCAAACCTGTGTGCACATAGCCAACCATGGACAGACTGACAATCCACCTCCCTACGCACACACATGTTGGTAATCAAGCCTAGAAACAGGCTCAGCATTGCACCAAAACTGCTGCACTACAGAGCTGCCCTTGGCAAGTCTCCTTATGGGAACAATCTTCCCCCAACCATTCTTTCCCACAGCCACTTGCAGAGGAGTGCTGTGAGTGCCTGGCAGTGCCTGTGCTTTCTGTGGCAGCAGTTAGCCCTGCTCAGAGGGCAGCCTGCTTCAACGAGTTACAGAAGATGCAAATGTGGTAACTCTCTCCCAGCTTACATTGTTGTTCACAATGTAAAATGCACCTTGGAGGACAAGAATAAATACACAGCTTGGTCTGCTACCTTCGGCAGCAGCAAATTCCAGATAGCAAAGCATGAAGGCCACCTGTGTAGATAACCACTAACCACCAATGTAGCTCCCTCCTCTCTGTGAACAACGGCACACCGATGTGAGCTTCACTTCTGTCTCATGCAACCATGGTTTCTACCTCACTTGAGCACCAATGTCATTTGGGCCAGTGTAGCCATGCTTGCAAGTACCTGCTTTTCTTTCCTTTCCAACTCAGCAAAGCACAGGCTCTTTGTCATCTGTCTGAGCAGGTGACAGTGCACAGCAGATTTGAGCAAGGTCAGCCTAACGTTGAACTGCTGTCTTGCTGCCAGTGTGAGGGAAAAAGCTGTCTCCAAGAGAAGGGTTCCCAACTATGTTCATCAGAGAGCTGGGAGGGAGAACATACTTCCTTGGATGGTAACAGGAATCAGTCTAGAGTTTTAAAGCCTTAAGAGTACCTAAGCCTCTGCAAGCACACAGGTGCTGTTTCTTCAGAGCCTGGGACTGCTTGGCATTGAGACACTCAAACCTTAATTCAAGTCATATAAACAACATAGATAACAGGAACCCACAAAAAATAGATTGGGAAAACCCCAAGGCATCCAGCAAAGATCATTGTAGGCAGAGTTCTCTTACTGGTCATTCCTCTTCCAAATTACCTCAGGACTCTGTGGTTTAAAACAAACAAACAAAAAACACCCAAAGCTTTTAGCTCCCACGTAGACCTTAAATTAGAAAAAAAACCCCAAAACACCAACCTACCACTGCACCAACAACACCCCACAAGGATAAGCCTTTCCAGTAACATTAAGCTACTTCTTCAATCCTTCCTCCAGCAGACAAGTCTGTAGGATAAGCCTGCGAAAGAGCTCAGACCTGGCACAGCTGATCCAGAAAAGATGCAAAGATCCACATCTTTGCATCACAGCTTTCCTGTTCCCATCAACACAAAACTGCAGAGATTTCCATGCCTCAGCTTCCCACTTTTTTTTTTTTTTTTTCCCTTTTTAGAAAGAGTGAGGGGACCAGGAAAGGCTCTGTCTGAAGCAGCTCTGGGTAAGTGCAAGACACAGAATGAGCCCCGGCGAGTCTCGGGTGCAGAAGGTCACTCACCCAGGAGTAACAGAGGCCAGGGGGACAGAGCATCTGAATTGCTAACAGTCATGGGCAGCCACTCATGTGCAATGTGCCTGGCACCTAAGCACCAGGAGGTAGCAAGCACAATGCTGATCTTCAGACAGAGGTCCCCAGGAGATACAGGCAGCTACAAGTCTGCAAGCCTGGCACCTAGACCAGACTAAACTGCAGAAGAGCTAAAAGGGCATTAGCAGACTAGAAATGTTATCTTTTGGGTAAAGGGGATGTCCTGTGACACCCAGCTCTTGGCATTCATTGGAGAAATCTGTGATGTCATTAGCAAGGTTAACTTCTTTCTGAAATGCTTACTCCAGCAAGGGGTCATTAAGTGTCATGAGACACAGAGATATGGTGGAGTTTGGCAAGTGGCAAGGGAAAAGTGGATGGGAATTGACTACTGTCGGATATGAAGCCTACCAAAATGAACTCATTGAAAAAAAGAGAAGAAAAAGGGGGAAATTAGTTGGCTTTCCAGCACTAGGTAGTAAACCTGTAAGCTCCCTGGCAAGGGATGTGGGTACCACAGGTTACCTTTCTTCAGAACTGAATCAAAGAAAGAGCCACTGAGGATTAGGGAGGAGACAGAGGTGAAGCTCAGGGAAGCCCCAAGGCTGAGAAGGTTAGGAGGAAATGTCACAGGCCTTTGTGCTGCTCTGCCTCTCATAGTGGCCATGAGCAGGTACTGAGGAGAGACTAACAATATTGGACACCATGGGCCCTTGGTGTGAGCCAGCCTGACCATGTTTGTGTGTTCTTCTGCACAAAGGAGAATGAACACGTTGGAAGGAAGCACTGAAATGACTTCTCCCATCACAGCATGATGGTACTTGAGAAACCACAACATTAACAGAGAGATTTTATTTCCCAGAAGACATGGGAAGAGGGGAGGCATTTCAAACACTCATCTGAAAGACTGTGGGCAAGCCTTGGGAACCATCAAGCACAGGGTCTGAGATCCCATTGCAACAGATCAAGCACAGGGTCTGAGCTGCCATTGCAACAGATCAAGCACAGGGTCTGAGCTGCCATTGCAACAGATCAAGCACAGGGTCTGAGCTCCCATTGCAACAGATCAAGCACAGGGTCTGAGCTCCCATTGCAACAGATCAAGCACAGGGTCTGAGCTCCCATTCTAACAGATCAAGCACAGGGTCTGAGCTCCCATTCTAACAGATCAAGCACAGGGTCTGAGCTCCCATTCTAACAGATCAAGCACAGGGTCTGAAATCACATTCTAACAGATCGAGCACAGGGTCTGAGCTCCCATTGCAACAGATCAAGCACAGGGTCTGAGATCACATTCTAACGTCCCATTAGCTCCTTCACACAAAAGTAATTCTCCTGTGCTTATTTGTATCCAGCAGGGCAGAAATCCAAAGCTTTGTGCCCACTGTGGATTTGCTCCTCCAATTCATTAGGATTAATTTCTTTGCCACCCGCACAACTCTCTGGATCTCCTCCTCCCCTCCTGCCCCACTGCCACCTGCCAAAGTTATAAAGATGATTGCTGCTGCTTAAAAGCAGCACAGAGCATCTTTATCCACTTACTGGCAGATGCTTTCCTTCCCCCTCCTTTGCTGGAGGAGCTCTTCCCAAAAGCCTGCAGCCTGCCGAGCTGTGCCCGCAGCACCTGCATGTACACAGTGTCTGACCCCATCTCCTATAGCCCAACCGTGTAAGGTAGCTGAGTTCCTGCCACACCCTACCCCCCAGGTTCTAGGTAATATGTTACTCTGACAAGTCCTAAGTACAACACTTGTATGTCAGTGCCTCAGCTGCAGAGTGGGAACACCAAACTGTTCCTTCCCCAGAGAAACGCTGGGAAAGGATCATGTGCATGAGTGAAGGTTAGGGAGGACTCGAGCATCCTGTTCCAACACCTGCAATGGCAGCACACCATGGAGAAACTCAACTTGCCTTAAGCTGCAAGTGCCGTCAGCAAGCTGCAAAGCGCACAACTGGCAGTGGGAGCTAATGTGTCCTGGGAAGAAGCATGCCACATAGTCCCCTGGGGCTGTGCTGCTTTCCTGCCCACGGTCTCTGCATCCTCAGCACCCCGAACAATGTTTGCCACACCACGACAGATGTGTCTGCAGCTTGCACATCATCATCTTGAGCTGCTTGGGCTTTCCCAACAGAATTAAATGAATAGCAAAATGAGTGCTGCCTTTCCCTCCCCCTTACTTCACTCTTCCCTTGCTTTTGTACAAACCCAAGTAAAAAGCTTGCTCTGAATCAGATTTCAGCTGTCACAGAGCCAGCACTCCTCTCCTAGGAAGCCTGGGCACTAATGACAGGAGTAGCAGCTGCATCCAAATGCTTCATCTGCTGTATGTGGTCAAAGGGCAGCAGAAGCCAAAGCCAGGAGCAGATGTCAGGGCTGTCTGCCTGCAACAACTCCCCAGCCTCCCCAGACAGGCTCCAGTGGGGAAAGGAGGGGCACCACCACCACCTCCTGATTAACATGAAGCTCAGGGACAGCTGCTAAGCCAGCCTGAGCGAGCTGCAACAGAGCAGTGACCCGGGCACAGGGCGGGTGGGTGCTGTTCCTCAGCCCACCACTCGGGAACCCTGCTGCTGCCTCCTAATTCCTGTGGGAGCCACAGCACTCCAGGGAGGTGCCAAGCAGCAGTTAGGATTTTACCCCACAAGTATCTGCCCCTGTTCCTCAAGAGCTCTCTCACCCTTCTACACGTCAGGGGACCCAAGGCAAAGTGCTGCAAGTGTGATCGAGGTGGGAACCAGGACTTTGGTATTTCTCCCTCAGCATGCAGTGCTTTACTGAAGCCAAGGCTTGGTTGTTCCCAGCTAGGGTCCAAGGTTTGCTGGCAGCACGACACAGTCTGTCGAGAGCTTTCTGACTGCCACATGCCCAAAGCACTTGCACTGGTCACAGAATCTGGTGGTGCTGTTGAACACAATCCTGTGTTTGAACTGAAAGGAGGGAAAAAACCATCCCCAGCTATTGTTGCACTGAAGTAAGATTTGGTCTCCCACAATCATGCTGTCCTAGCAGAGAATAGGGCTGACCCTGGCTATGCTAATTAGCAACAATCTGTTATCAGTTTACTGAGACAGAATGGCATTGTCAGATCCATCACATCTTTCCTTTCACTCTGCATCCTGGGACAGAAGGAAGGGTGCAGGAGAACACAGAACCCAGTTGTGTCACAGAGACACTGAAGAGCACATTTTAAGCAAGATGCCAAAGACAGGCACAACAGGCAGGCAGTCACCACTCACGGGAAAGCAGCTGTGCCCCAGGGATTTAAGAGCTCCCAGGTATCTTCCCAGGAAGCTAATACTTATGTGTTTGTCCCAGCAGGTGCTCCTAATGGGCAAGATACTTGAGCAGCATCACAGCTCCAAACAGTCCAAAGGTACAGCACCAGCTCTGCTGCAGGATCCATGGGACAACCTCCACTTTCCCCTCTGGTTTCCCACTTTGCACCTTTACTGCCCTCCTGGCTGGTGTGGGGCTCAGAGGAGGTAACTGCTGGCTGCTGAAGTTCTTCGGCAGAACAACTTTGCCAATACAGAGCAGCAGGGCACTGGTAACTCCCTGCCTCGGCTGATCAAACAGATCTCCATGCTTCCTGGGCAGCTGAGATGCTTGGCACAAGGGATATTGTGGTGATGAATAATTGAGTAGCTGGAGAGACACTGTGAGCTCAAGGACAGATGCCTCCCATCTGCAAGCTCAGGGAGCTGAGTCTGCACTTTGCAGGAGGGAGGGAGGTGGCAGGATGAGAAGGTGACAAGGTTGGAGTGACCCTGGAAGTCAGTAGCCCCTCCAAGACTCTTTGCCTTCTGTCTCCCAGCACAGGTGGTGGTTATTATCCTGCACTTCTCCAGGTGGCTTTCTCTACCCATGCCATTGAGGGAGCGGAGCAGAAATGAACCCTGCCAATTCCTGGTGACTACTCACCTAAATGAGATGCATCATTAGGAGCTGCATTTGCGTGTTTAATAGGCTTTAACATCAGCTTTAATGAGACACCTCTGAGATCTCGGGAGAGGTGAATTGTGCTTCAAAGACCTGTGGCTATGAGGAAGTAGAATTCAAGTTCAGAGGTATGAGTACAGGATTTTTAAGCACCTGATGTGTTGGAGACCGTAAGTTGTTCCTTACACTCCCTTTAACATCTCCCTCTGCATCAATACATTTGAGCCAGCAACAGCTGCAACTGTATCAGGAATATTCAAATCAGCAGCTGCAAGGAGCATCGAAGTGCAGCCGAATCACACATTACAAAGGGAATCCTTGAAGCACTTCAACAGCCACCGCACTGCAAACGGCACTTGAAAAGCCACAGATGGGAGTGTGAAGCCTCCCAGCACAACTTCCTTTGAAGGCTGGGATGTCCCTTGGGCTTGCTTCCTGCTTTCTGGCCTTTCTCTCAGAAGTAGGCAGTGAAGAAGACTATGAAGGAGAAAAGCATAAGGAGTCTCTCTCCCTCCCCAGCCCTTTTCCTCGTCTCCCATTTCAGCACTCAGGTGAAGTCTTCTCTCCCATTAGCTCTGCCTGGACAGAAGAATATGCCCAGCAGTCAGTGGGGAAACATATAACCAAGGCAATTAACAGGATGCTGAGACAAACACCTTTCTGTCCTCCCTTTCCCCTCAAGGGATACCCTCTGCTTGCCTGGATTTGCCAGTCTCTGGCTACCATGATACAGTCCCTCTCCTGCCAGCAGCACTCTGCCCAAGGGAGGAGGCAGAACTCACCTCAGGCAATAAAACCAACTTAAATCATCTGTGGATCCCTGTGGTTTGCATTTATTTAGCCTTCCAGAGGTTTTGCTCAGCTGAAGTCACAGCTCTACTGCTCATCATGTGAGATCTAAGAAAAGAATTTGTAATACCCTCTATTGTGGTCCCAAGAACACCCGAGCTTGGAATGGACCCATTGGTTTTGCCCCCATGTTTTCTTGGCCTGCACTGAAATTAATCTGTTCTGCTTTGGTTCAGTACAACCCATTCCTCAGTGCACTGGCTCCCAATATTCTCACAGCAGCAAGCACACGAGGCACAATGCTCCAGCAGCAGAAAATAGAAGAGGTCTATTCCACGTCCTGAAGAGCTGCCAAAGAGAAGACAGCCAGCTGTCTTGGATAACGAGCAGCCACAAAAATGAGACTGAAGAGGGGCACAGCGAATGGCACTGCAATCAAGAACAATGAATGTTAGAACTGGGGACAGATGGTGGGTGGATTGCAGCTGGGACATGCTGGGAGAGCTGCCCTCCACAGCTTTGGAAACCTCAGCACTCTCTTCCCAGCTTTTCCACAAGTGCCTCCACAGCAGACTCTGAAGATGCACCAGCCTGTGTGCTGGGACAGACTCAGAAGAACTGGCTGCTGGCCTGACTCTCCAAGGCAGGTGTTCAGTTGGGGAGGAAAGGGCAGAAGAGATCCTCTGAGGGCAGCAAAGCCTGAGATCTGCCTAACGCTGCCCTGAGTGGAACCAAAGCAACAGAAGGGAAGAGGGAAGTTGGTCTCTGCTTGCTCTTCTACCAGAGCAGCAAGTACTTTCTGCTTGCACCTGGTAATCACAACCAGGAGTCCAGGAGAGTCCAAACCAACTTTCCAACCACCCCAGCCTGCCAGAGGGGATTTCACTGCCCATCTGCCTCAGAAGGAAGCAGTCTGATTGCTCACGCATTGTGCGCCTGGGTCAGGCATCCTTGCTCCCTCCTGCCAAAGCAGTTCTCTTCCACAGAAGGATTCCTTTCCCAGAAAGAACACATTCAGGGGGCCAGAGAACAAATGTAACACTGTCACCTGGCTTCAGCCTGGACACCCTCCTTGAACACCTACAGTCCACTGGAAACCTCCTGTCCTCTGGTGAGTGTTTCAAACAAAGCCTGCAAGTTTGCCAGAAGGGCTCCAGAGCAACCAAACCTGCAGTCTCCTGTGGCAGATCTGTGTGCTGGTTTGAGGCTAATTGGAAGGGAAAGTTGTGTTCAAGCTCCTCAGGTCACTGTCACTCCATATGCATCAGCACACTAGGTAGAAGTCAAATGCAGAACCAGTCCTGACTCCCACAGCACTGCAGCAGCATTGATGTTAGAGCCCCCAGGCACCTCCTGCCACCCCAGCACCCCATAACCACTCAAGATGTCTCCTTAAAGTTGCTGGCAATGAAACCAGATCCATGGGGAAGGGATCTGGACCTTTCCTGAGGAGGAGCCAGAGGTCAAACAGGTAACCTCGAGTGGCCCTTCCCATCTGTGCTTAGGAAGCTGAATGCAGCCTCTCATTTTTACACAACTGGCTTACTAAGGAAGCACCTCGAACAACCTCAGCCTGTCCTTATGCAGCCAGAAGCAGTCTGCTGGTGTTCTTGCCACATGTGCTGCACAGGAGTGCAGGATCATGACAGAGCTAATGACTCACTGAACTCGCTCTGTGCTTCACCTCTTGGTCCTCTCTTTCTGTCACTCCTCACATTCACCAGGCGAGTCCAGAGCTGGGGGAAACGACAAATACAGAGCAATCATAACACCATCTATGTAGTCCCCAACAGGGCAAAACACAGAGATAAGGCAGCCAAGCACAGACACCCAGAAGATCATGTACCCAGGGAAAGCTCACCTACGGCAAACCTGTAATTCAGGGGACTCCTCCTGCACTTTAAACCCTGAGTCTGCCATCGGCACCTAGGAGGCTTTCTCCCTTGCATCAGCACGCCACATAAACCAGTCGATAGTAGAAGATGCACTGAAGAGAGCAGCAAAGAGGTTGGTAGATCCTTGTGGGTTTAAGTGAGGCTGCATGAACACACAGTAGCAGACCAGTAGCTGAGGGCCCAGCCAGCTCTGTGACCCTCCCAGCCGTTCTCGGAGGCGTGGATCGGTGGGCACATGGCATCCCAGCCACCTGGTGGCACTAAGCAGGCTGAAACACTTCCTGATAGTCCTGTACCTGCCATACATCAACACTCCTACCTAGCAGAGAGCATTCGTAACCCACAGCACTTCTTCCTCCCTTAACATATATATATATAAAAATATGGAGGTACTCCAAACCCACCTAGGTGTGTTCCTGTGTGATCTGGTATAGGACATCCTGCTCGGGCAGGGGGTTGGACTGGATGAGCTTTGGATGTCCCTTCCAGCCCCTGACACTGTGTGATTCTGTGATCACCGCTGTTTCAGACACTTTGAGATTCATTGAGGAAAAACTAATTTAGCAATTGAAAGCACTTTCCACTCTTAGGACATAGGCTCATGTTTTGCTCCCAGGTGAGAAGCATCACAGATTCACATGCAGGTCAGATAGAGCTCTGAGGCAGAGGGCTCTGCTCTCCCTTCTCTAAATGGTGCACACTGAAGAACACCAGTGTTTACATAGAATGGTACAAAGCATTTTTTTTTTCCCTCAGTTTGAGCCCTTTTCCTAGAGAAAGAATCACTAGACTTGTAAATTTTACTTATCTTCTTCCCCAGCAGAAATATAGATTTTATGTATTGATTGATCTCTGCCTCCCTGCCCAGCTTCAGCTACGCCATCTTGGCATGATGACAGGAAAAAGAGAGACTGAAACAAGCAGAGAAGTAGAGCAAGGGCAGCCCAGGTCACTAACACAGCTTTCAGCCCTAGGACAGCCACTGAAGTTCAGTTCATTGCACAGCTCTATACCTGCCCATCGCCACCCTTGGAGATGGCTCTGACAGCTGTTTCAACTCAGTGTCTCTGTTTCTACCACTACTGCTCAGCTCTCCCCAGCAGAAGTTCCCACCACAGGCACAACTGGTCCCTGTGGGCTGCCTCAGGAGAAGTGGGGTGAGCAGCTGAGCCTACAAACCAGGAAGGAGGCACAAAGGGGACATGGCTCTGCTTTGCTACCACCAGCATAGATTTGTTTGGTAGGAGAGTGGCAGCCCCAGGACTGCCAACACATCAGCTTTCATCAGCACTGAGGGGGGTTGGTTTGTTTGCTCTAATCAATAGCCAACTGACATTAGGAACCTTGACAGCCTAATGAGCCAGAAGCTAAATCTTGCTCACAGAAGAGTCATGTTTTAAAAGGAGTCTGCCTTTCTGTTTAGGGAAATCCCAAAAAGCAGCTGAGGAAATTCACTGGAAATCAGCTTCCATATGGTTTCAAAGGGAATCACAGGATGGCAGGGGCTGGGAGGGACTTCCAAAGCTCATCCAGTCCAACCCCCCAGACCAGACCATACAGGAACACATCCAGGCGGGTTTGGAATATCTCCAGAGAGGGAGACTCCACAACCTCCCTGGGCAGCCTGTTCCAGGGTTCTGTCACCTTCACAGGAAAAAAAATCCTCCTTATGTTTTCATGACACTTCTTTTACCTCAGCTTCCAGCCTGTGCCCCTTGTGCTGTCGCTGGGCATCACCCAGCAGAGCCTGGCTCCAGCTTCCTGGCACTCACCTTTACATATTGATACCCATTGCTGAGGTCACCTCTCAGCCTCTCCTCTCCCAGCAGCACAGCCCCAGCCCCAGCCCCCTCAGGCTCTCCTCCTAACAGAGCTGTTCCATTCCCTTCAGCATTTTTGTGGCTCTGAGCTGGACTCTCTCATGCACTTCTATGTCCCTCTTGAACTCTTGCAGGGAAACAATCATTTGTCTCAGAGGTGCTCAGAGACATGCCAGGGGGTTGTGAATTTGCCTGCAGATGGATAAATGGATGAGTTACAGCGGCAGCAGCAGTCTTCATCTCTAGTTTAGAGCTGACCTTACCTTGCTCTGGGCTTACACCTGAAATCTGGCCCATAAGACTTCTGACTCCACAAGAGTTCTGGCTGCCTTGAAACGAGTCTTCTAGAGACAGTAATTCCAACAGTCATCTGCAGAAACCAACTCAGGAGCACCGATGTAGGAACTCAGCTACTGACAGGAGCTGTGAAGCTTTGCTCCAGAAGCAGAGCTCAGGTTTTTTTGCACACTGTGTTCTCCTCAATCACTTCTATTTGCACATTGTGGAGCAGTGGTGGTGCATGCAGGACTAGCAGCAGAGAGAGCTGCCACATCACCCTGTGAACTGGTGTCAGTCTGTCCACAGGGCACTGCTCAGTGGGCTTGCTGAGGGGGTGAATGCTGCAGCTGCAGGAGATGAGGTTCTGTGTACAGTCAGCTCTTGAAACTTCTCATGCATAAGCACAGAGCTGTCAGCTAAGGAACTGCAGTGCTGGAAGAGATCAAGAGCAGCATGGACAGGTAGTCAGCTTGTCACCCTGACAACACCCAAACAGACTGCTCCCCTGGCCCAGAGCACATCCACAGGCTGTTGCTAAGACAACTGAAATACATCAATGGGCACACCTGAGCATGCACTTATTAACCCAGGCCATGTCAATTACTCATCAGTTTCTTAATTGAGATCAGAGTTTGGATTCCTTCAGGAAGAAATGGACCCAGCTGCAGCTCAGCATATTCGGTTTTGTCTCCTCTCCTCCTCCAATTGATTTCCTCTCTCCAAAGGTCCAAGAGAGGGATAGCTACCTGCATTTCATCATTTGCTCAGAGGCTGGAGCCAGGCAACAAGTGCACCACAGTGCTCTGCAGCACCAAACTGCTTTCATTGTCCTTCCAGCTCAGGCAGCGCCAGGCAACAATCCTTGACTAGCCTGCCCGAGGGCAGCCTGCTGTCACCCAAGTTAAATCGACACAGCAGTCTATGAGGAAAAGAGCAGCAGAAACAAAGCCTCACCTGCACACAGTGCCAGACTGCTCAGCCTGATTTTAGAAACTCTCATGCACTGCCACTGCATTTGCCAGCACTTTTCATTATTATTATTTTCAAATTCAAGAGCATCTGCACTGGGCAATGATGCATCCAAGAAAAGTGAAGCAGTCTGGACAACTGTCTTGGGCTCAGGACTCTGCAGTGAGAGCAGCTTTCTCTGCCTCCTAGCTGATTTGCAGCATTGGTCCTATCTGCTTTTCCTGGCCTCTCAACCAAGAGTCTGCCCAAGGAGCTCTTTGGCCCATAATGAGTATCATAATAGCCAATATGAGATCACTGTTAGAGGTTTTGCAGTGGGTCCATTACTTTACCTGAGTGATGACAAACCCCAGAGTCATCATGTGACATAAGCACAGCTGGTCTAAACTCAGCTCTACCCCATAAAAACCCAGCCCAAAGAGAGCAGCACAGAAGGCCAGCTAAGAGCTCTAGAAGGCAGAGGAAACAAGCACGTGAAAGCTGCCTGATCCCTCCTACTACACTCAACTACTCCTAGGAACAAAGGCAGTGTAGTTTATGTAGGACATGTTACAGCACTGCAGGGAACCTATCCCTAGACACCAGGCACCTGCTGTCTCACCATCCTGCTGTGATTTCCACGAGGCTCTACTCATTTGAAAAAGGCACAATGAACAAGGCTCTGGATAGATGATGAGTCGGTGACAATGTAAAGCTCCAAGGCCAAAACCTTCTCCTTTTCATTCAGGAGTTTACAGATTTGCCTTCTACCTTACCCCCACAATAAGCCTGTGAAGAAGATAAACCACTCAAGATACTCCTTAGTTCTTATTCATGGAAGAGGGAATTCTTTGAGGGTGGCTACAGAATAAACAGGAATAGGATACAACTACCAAGCCCTTCCAGGAATATGGCAAACTTTTGAGTGAACAGTAGGTTTTGGAAAGGTGAAATGATTCACATATGACAAATAATTTTGGCCAGAGGTGACTGGCAAATATTTTGAGGAAGAGTCAAAACATTTCACTTAATGTGTTTTAAACTGTGGTGGTTGTGCCTTAGAATAACTTTTTTATACACACATATTAGGAGCTGCCAGAACTTAATTAACATCTCCCCAAGGCAGTATTTTGCAGTTTGCTTCCTGCTTGATAAATACATTTAGCTTGGCCAATGTATGAAGGAGGGAAATGGAAGAAGAGACCCTAGTGACCCTCTGAAAGAAAGAAGAGATCCTAGTGACCCTCTGCCACTTAGTCTCTCCAGACTGAGAGCTGCTCTACTGACTGGGAGCATCTCTACCCCTCAGTGCAGCTGTCAAGTTCCCTGTCAAGGGAACACAAAAGTTCCCTTGCTTCCATGTGGCTTCCTGGAATGCCAGAGTCAGGCAATGCTCTACACCTGCACACAGAGCAGCTCACAAGCAATAAGTAGTGCAGAGGTGGGACCACCACTCACAGTAGGATTTCTCACTCTTCTGACTGAGCTGAGAGAACCCGAGCTGGCTACTAAGAGTAATCATAAACAAGCTGACACTTCTGTGAGTAAACAGAATTGTTCTTTCCTCCAGGGATAATTACATGTTCCACGTTCTATCCAATGCTTACAGCAATCACTTCACAGCACAAAGTGCTCCTCTTGCAATCCTGCTGCTGCTGCTTCTAAAACAGACTCAAAGGTTCTTTATGTACCAAAGTTAGTGGTACTAAGCATCTCTATTCCTTCAGTCCCAAAGCATTTAACTGCAGCAGCCAAGAACCTCCCTTTCTCTTTTCCACTCACACAAGAAGCCAAAAGAGGATACCAGAACAATTAAGACTGTGCTGAGAGGTCATCACCTCCAAATCATGTGCAAGCAATGGATGTCAAAGCAAAGTGTTGAAAATTACACAGCTCGAAAGAGCAAAACCAAGAGTAATTCCCACCTCCATAATACTATTTTGCATCAGAGGTTGGCTTTAAGCACTCATTATATGCATTTATTCTGTGGCCATACAGACCCTCTCTTCCCCTTTCCTCACAAGCAGCTGCTGGAAGGACCACTATAAAGAACTCTGTTGTGGCTACCTCTGTGAAACTGGAAGTCACAGGGAAAATCTTAGAGCCAGTGCACCTACCATGAGCTGAATTTGGTTTCCCTCTCACTCACTCACTCCAGAGAGGAAGACAAGTAATGCCTATGGAATCAATGGAACAACACTGGGCAAGGCTCACCCCTCTCAACCAAACAGACTCCACATCATTGCTCCCTGCTGATCAGGGCTCTCATTCTGCCCTACAGCACATCTCAGGGGCTCCTTTTCCTCAGCATAAAGAGCACACAAAAATAGGAGCAGATCAAAATGACAGCTTTGTGTGTTATCAGCTGTAAAGATAGTGGAAATCCAGGACAACCATATCTGTAATAAAAAAGGGATAGCAGGGATATGAATATCTTTGCTTTTAATTTGATAGCATGAATACACTGTGCAATAAGCTGAAAATATTATGAGAGCCCCCAGCTTGAATCTCTGCCAAGTGAACTATTTCTAGTGGAATGTGTTTAGCTTGCTTGCTCAAGATTTAAACCTAGGCAATAATTTCAGGTTCCAGGAGACCTTAGAGTAGCTTTCCAGGATCTGAAGGAGGCTACAGGAAGGCTGGGGAGGGACTATTGACAAGGTCTTGCAATGACAGGACAAGGGGAATGGGTTTGAAGTGGCAGAGGGGAGATTGAAACTGGATGATAGGAGGAAGTTGTTTGCAGTGAGAGTGGTGAGACACTGGCACAGGTTGCCCAGGGAGATTGTGGAGCACAGAATCACCCAATGTGATTCAGATCACATTCTGTGCTTCTGTGCTCCACAAGCTCCCTGGAGGTGTTCAAGGCCAGGTTGGACAAGGCCTTGAGTGACCTGTGCTAGTGGGAGGTGTCCCTGCCTATGGCAGGGGGTTGGAACTGGATGAGCTTTGAGGTCCCTTCCAACCTTACCATTCTATGATTCTAAATCCTGGAGCTAGAACTGGATTTGGATTAGGAAAGATTCATCCATGGTCACGCCCCTGATCCATGGTTTTATTTTATTTTCACTCTTAGACCTTAAATCACAGTTCAATATCTGTATATTTACTCTTTGAAATGTCCTGGCTGAGTAGCAAAGTCCTCCTGCCCTGTCTGTTTCATAAGAGTGCAGGTGTGTGCAAGCTCTTTAGCAACAGATGGAGCAGGATATAATCACCCTGCATGCTGAGGCTGAGGGAGGTTTCTTTCAACGATGAGATTTTGAATACTTGGAATAGGCAGTAATTGTTGTTCAAGCCTTTTATGCTGAAGAAAATGACTCTACAAATAGATCTACCTGCTTCAGCTATTTGTGCAAAACACTTCATTAAACAGGAGCACTTTTTTTCCTACAGAAGCCTGGAACACATCCAGTGGGTAAAAGGATAAATGACTATAATCTTTGACTGCACAAGGCTGCACAGAATGGGTATTTCATAGTTACACAAAGCTCATAATTGAACTTCTGCCCTAGGGGTAAGTTTTCCTGCAGCATAAGTGCTTCCAGATGCCATAGAGGGGTCATGTTCCTTGTCAGGAAAGCAGAGCTGTACATCCAGTTAATCGTTATGCCCAGCTGTCCTTTCCCTCCCCACCTTTTTTTTTCTTTCCCATTAAGGCCAGTTTTCCAGCAGCCATTCAAGCAAATGTGCTCATTTCCCAGTTCCCCTGCAATCCGCAGCGTAACAAAGTGCAGCTTTTGCATGGCTACACTCCAAGCTCCATGGTGCTAAAATCATAGCAGCAATGGGAAAGCATGCAGCCTCAATAATCATAGTGTAGGGCTTGAACCAGGCGTGACTCTGTGGTAGTCAGGAGCCATATGGAACAGAATGGTTTCTATGTACGGAGCAGTTAGCTCATGGAGTTAGTACTCACACATCAGGGCTGCCACGGCTTGCTAAGCATCGATAATCCCTCACTCTGAGTTAAACTGATGACCTCAGTTCAGTTCATTGTGCCTGGGTACCACCTCAGAACACAGTGACTACTAACAGCAAGTCCCTTCTCCAATAATTCATTTGGCCATCATCTTTGGTGTCCGACACGGGAAGCAAGACAAAGACCATGTCCACCCAGTGCGTGCATCTCTTCAGCTCCCTAGCAAAACATTCACTGATTTGGGACAGCTCAACAGTGGCTGAGAGAGAAGAGTTCAGACCACAGCCTGCTGCAGAAGAAGTTCAAGAAAGTGCAGGAAGGACAGTAGGGAAGGGCAGCATGATGCCTGCATCCTCCTCAGAGCAGTAGTAAGAAACTTTTGTGTCCACATTTGCAGTGCCAGTCTCTTGCTGCCAAGCAGTAGCTACCATCTGCTTGGGGGTCCAGACCTTTTGCTTGGAGAACAGCTTCAGGCTGCCAAGCGACTGACCATTGAACGTTCAAAACCAAAGTCTACGGAAGGATTTTACACCAAGTTTCTCAGTTTTACCAGTACCACCCCTGAAAGAGGCAGCTTCAAGTCACTGTAGCTGTGCTTTTCAGACAGTCCTTCAATACACAGTCCCACTAGACACCCCCACCCTACCAAACTGCTCATCCAAGAACATGATGTGCTTGGATGAGCAGTTTGGTAGGGTGAGAATCAGCCTGAGGACCTGTGCTTGCCTCTTCTTCATACACTTGTCTACCTCAAGCACAGATGCCCAGTTGGCCCCATACCCCTCCCCCTCCTCCAAAAGCAGAACTCTTTCATACTCACCATGTCATAAACGTTCAGAATCACCGGTTCATTTGCCATGGTTGATTGTAGTAGGGACTGGAACAAAACCTTTCAGTCCCGGACAGATGTGTGCTGCCGCCCTCGGGGTAAGCTTTTACCCTGAGCCGAGTAGGAGGAGATGCCTCATCCTACAGTCTCCAAAGGAAAAAGCATGGAGGGAGGAGGAAAGCAGGGAATTCTCCTGGTTAGGAGGGTGGTAAAGTTGGTTGCAGGGAGGCAGAAAGGCTTGAGCTGAGTTGGATGGCTGTACAGGGCTTATTATACTCCTCCACAGTACGCCAGAGGTGAGGTTTCTTTCCAGCTCAGCAGCGGCACACCTCAGGGTCTGTATACAGCAGAGCAACCAGGCACCGGCCAAGCCTGCGAATGCCGATCCGCTAAAGACAGCCTCCGAGCCCCGAGAGCAGCTCTCCGCCGGCACCAGGCGAGAGGCGGCTGGAAACTGGGGGGTGTCTCTCGGCGTCCTTCCCGGTGGAGCGGAGCGATGCAGCTACAGCGCAGGGCTGCCGGCACGGCGCAGAGCTCACCGCGGCGTGCAGCGGGGNNCGGCAACGCTGCTCGGCCCGTCGGGAGCCGTGCGGAGCGGTGGGCTCCGGCTCGCCGGGAGCCGCCGCGGTGCCGAAGATGGGCCCGCGCTCAAGCGCTCCGGGGAGGGCTCTCCGCCCCTGGCAGGTCATCGCGGAGAGGCTGTGCCAGAGAAGCTCCAGCGCGGGGCTCGGCGGCGGGAGGAGGAAGAGGAAGGGGCTGGCTGCCCCCGGGGCAGAGAGGGGATGCCACAGCCCCCATCCTGCCCGCAGCCGTGCAGGTGGAGCTGGCGTCGGCGCCCAAGTTAGCGGGCAAAGAGGAGGTAGCGCGGGGGTGCCCTGCGCCGGGGCCGGAGGGAGGACGATGCCGAGCTCTAGCTTCGACGCAGCGTTCGCGGCCGGGCACCCCCGGTGCTGCCTGCTCTGCTCGCCGCCGGTGCCAGTCTTTGTTTCGGGATCAGCTAGTCCCGAGCCGGGCAGAGCCTGCTGACCGACAGCCACGGAGACCTGCCCCGTCCTCTGCCGGATGGACGCATCCCTGCACGGCACACGGTGGGAGGGCAGGGAAGGGATCAGGGCGAGTAGTTTCACTTCTGACAGCGGCAGGGTCTGGAGTTTCCTCTGTTCTGAGGCCGCTTCACAGCCGTGAGACCCGGGCAGCTATGCAATACCTTGCCAGCAAACGGTCACCTCCCACCAGGATGCGAGAGTCAATTACCAAATCTGCTGCGGTAAATTCCTCTTCCTTTCGCTCTTCCTCTCTCTTTAAGGGGAGAGCAGGGTCTGTGGTGGTGCTGGAAATGGGAGAAGCCTGGGTTGGGGGGGGTGGGGAGGGTGGAAGGAGGAGCTACGAGGGATGGAAGGGGATTCCTGCAACCAGAGAATTGCAGCGGTGCGGGAATTACCACGCTGACCTTAAACGTTTGTTCAGGCACCGCAGACTCCTTCTGAAGCACGGGGGGAGAAGTGCTGCTTAAAAAAAAATAAAAACGAGCAAGCAGGGATGAGCTCATCTGATTTAAAGGCGTATCCGAGTCTCTCTGCCAGCTCGCAGCCAACCAGAGCTGAATGAAAACGGAGCCCGTTACATCAGCAAAGCCCAGCATGCCCCAGCCCTTCCCGGTACCGTCGTTAGTCGCATGCAAACAACCCGATCCGGGCGAAGGGCAAATCCCACTCTGCTGGGAGCAGAGAGGTAAGATCCTCATAGAGCTGCAGCCTCACACACGACTTGTTGCCCAGCCTGCAGGAAGATCTGTGGAGAAGACAGGCAGCATGAAAGGGAGGCAAGTTCACGTCCTGCATAGTAAAGTGCCAGCCCGACAGTCAGGCAGAAAACTTTGCCTGCAGCCAGTGCCAGAGCCCAGCAGCGGCTTTGCTCTAAGAGTGTGCATTTGCATTTAGAAAGAGCGAAGCCTCTGCTCTGCTCTGGGCATGCAACGTGACAGGGACTCCAGCAAAGTAATTTTGTCGTTCCATGCGTGGGCGAGGCAATTCCACACCTCAGCCCCCCAACCCACCAGCTTCCCTGTTGGGAACTCGCAGGAGCAGTTTGTGCAGGTGGGAAAAGCTACTTCCTTCCTACCATCTCAGAGTCCAGGTGATGCTCAGGGAACCAGCTGAGGCCCCACCACCATTTTAAAGGCTGTGAAGCAATGAAAAGCTCCCTCTGTAAGGGGCTGGGCACTATCATCCATGCCCTAAATAGCAAAGCAAACCTACTGAATCCCACAGGATTTCTGCAAAACTGCCAAATGTGCCCTGAGATCACCACGTTTGGGTGTGCCTCACTCCTGTGATGTTTAAAGGAGACTTAAAGGGGAGGGAATAGCTGTTGTTGTACTGACTGATGTAACTGGGAAAGAAAAGCAGCACCCTCAGGTGCTTCCCACATGTCCACCTGCTAAATTAACTCCAACATCTGCTGTGCCCAGAGCTCACTAAAATAAAACAGATCCACATTCTAGGGACAGACATCTGGTTCTGGGCTCCTTAAAGAGATGCTGAGGTACTGGAAGGTGCCCAGAGAAGGGCACCAAGGCTGGTGAGGGGCCTGGAGCACAGCCCTGTGAGGAGAGGCTGAGGGAGCTGGGGGTGTCCAGCCTGCAGAAGAGGAGGCTCAGGGCAGACCTCATTGCTCTCTGCATCTGGGTACAGACAACAGAACTGAAGAGAACAAGGGGACATAGTCTCAAGCTGTGCCGGCGAGGTCTAGGCTGGATGTTAGGAAGAAGTTCTTGACAGAGAGATTGATTGGCATTGGAATGGGCTGCCCAGGGAGGTGGTGGAGTCGCTGTCCCTAGAGGTGGGCACTTAGTGCCATGGTCTGGTTGATTGGATAGGGCTGGGTGATAGGTTGGATGTCTCTTCCAACCTGGATGATGTCACTTGCACATTAAGATCTGGTTTCATCCCCCTCCCCCCCCTCATCTTGAAACATAACTGCAAGAGCTACATGACCAATAGCATTGGTCCTGGCTCCTTTCTCTTTCCCTTCAAGAAATGAAGTTGTTCCACATTGCAACTTACTTTCACCAGCATTTCAGTGTCCTTGTGAAAGTATCAAGTGACAGAACAAGAGGAAATGGTCTGAAACTGTGCCAGGAAGGTTCAGAGTGGATATCAGGAAAACTTTACTGAAGGAGTGGTCAGGCATTGCAGTAGGTTGCCCAGGGAGGCGCTGAAGTCACTGTCCCCAAGTGTTGAAAAAACAGGTAGGCCAAAATGATGCTATGATTCTAACTCCAGATTGAAGGGCCCAGCCTGAAGTGTCCTGACAGGCATATAAGCTGTTCAGCAGTCAGGTCACCTCTTTGTGAGGCTTGGCTTGCCCTGAGCTGCATTGAAATGTTTCAACAGCTGCTCAGGTTAATACCAGCTGAGAAATTGAAGTGTTCTAGTTCACGTGTTTGAGTACAGTCCTGCATATATCCCCACTGCAGGCAGGCACAAGAGTCCAAGTCTTGCCCTGTAAGAGCACTAAAATTTAACTGAATTGTAAATACAGAGGAAAAGGGAGATTCTTACTACTGGTGACAGCAGCTGGCGTGGCAGCTGTGGGATCTCTTCTGAAACAGCAGAAACACTTTCCCCACGCAGCTGTCTGAAGCTAGACAACTCCTTTGTTCACATTTAAGCAGCCTGCTGCAAGGCTTGGTTTTCTCAGATACCTCACACCAAAGGGACTGGTGAATTTAACTGTGGTCAGCCACACCTAACTAGTCAGGGCATCGGTCACTGTGCATCTTCAGTGAACACTGTCTAAAGCAGACAGTGTGGCCTTATGTGTGTTCCTAGATAAAGAGGTGAAAAGAGTTCAAAGAAAAGCAATGCCACCACCCACCAACCCAAGAACCAGGTACATCCTCCAGTAATTACCTGGTGCATTGAAGGCAGTAGCTGAGAGCTTCAGCCAGCTCCTCCAGGACTCAGATACAAAAGCAGTGGTGCTGGGCACTGGGCAAGGTGCTGTAGCATTCTGCTGGGGACGGGAACAAAAGCACAGCAGTGTGAGAGAGGAGTAATGGATATATTAGAGGTGATGCTCATCTCTGAGGGGCTGTCTGCTTGTGCTGCTATTCAGAAACTCTAGTTTAAATTAACCTTCTCCCTCAACTTCCCCTCATGCACTTCCTAAGGCTCCTTAGCAACTCAGGAGCCAATAGGGCTCTCAAGCATGTCTCACAGCAGGGCTGCCCAGCTTAAACTTATCCACATCAGCTACACCACCCCTGGCTGCCCATTATACTTTTTGACACCTTGTCATTTTGGATTGTATCTAGAGCTTTGTCAGGTTGTCATTATGGTGCCACCCTGAGTACATTAACCAGGACTATCCTTTGTAAAGGACGTATGAAATGACCTTTTAAATACTAGAGACTGCATTTTCTCCAAGCCCCTGAAAATAAACCAGACCCCTAAGCATCACACTTACCTTTTAATCACTTTTGAATGCTTCCACCACTTCTCCGGGCAACCTGTTCCATGGTTGATGACCCTTTTGGTGAAGAAAGTTTTCCTAACGTCTAATCTAAACCTTCTCTGGCACAACTTGAAGCCATTTCCTCCTGTCTTGTCACTTGTTACTTGAGAGAAGAGCCTGACCCCCACCTCACCGACTCTTTTCAGGTAGATAGAGTGTGTTGAGGTCTCCCCAGAGCACCCAAGCAGTGCACATAAAGACTTTTAACCTGGAACATTCGCGTTCATTCTGATGCTAACGAACAGGCAAGTAGCTGTTATTACAAACCCACAGCACAAACAGTTCAAGGGAAGACAGTGCAGGTTGGGTTAAAAGGGGTAGTACCCAGTAACAGGAATTTGTGCTGTGTACCTGGGTGTCAGAGGGTTTTCCATCAGCAGCATCTTCAGGTTATTTATTTGCATTACTTTCTAGTATGTGTAGAAGCTGCAGCAGGGAGCAGGGGTCCATGTTATTGGGGGCAATATACAAACACAGGAGACAACTGCAACTGCTGAGTGAAAGCTGGCAATTTAAAGAGATGTGCAGGTGAAAAAATACAACATCAGGATATGAGAAACCAAAGTTACCAGACTTGAGCCAAACAGCAAATCTGCTGTGCACTCAGGACCAAAGAGGCCTGAAGTGAGGTACAATGCCACACTTGCAAAGGAGGCAGGAATTGACAGTGTAAGGTGCGATCCAAAGAGAGATGCTGCACAATTCTCAGTGTGTCTAAGCTGCCTCTCTCTTCTACCAGGACAATCTTTGTTTCCTTGCTGAGCATGTTCCAAGCTAGCCCAACCAAGGCACTGTGATTCTGTACTTCTGTTGCAGTCTGACAGAGACAGAAAATCAGCATTCTGACATGTAGTAACCCCAGATAATCTGATCTGCCTGATGTACTCTGGTCCCTGCTACCACATGTTGGCAGCTGAACTCAGAATCCTACAGAAAAAGCCAAGCTTCTTCCAAAATATACTGCTGGGGCAACTGGCTGCTTTTTGCATAACCACCTTTTAGATGACAGGAAACTGGGAACCTGAGCTCCCTCAGCCCTGCAGATTAAAGCTCAGCCCTTCAAGAAAAGCACCCAGACCTTCATAGCACCGAGCTGGCACAGGCACCTGGCATCTCTCTCACTTACCACACAGCAAAGGAGCTGGGGGCTCCATTCCCAAAGCAAGGTATGTATTTAACACTGGGTGAACTCAGAAAAGAGGATAGGAGCTCCAGCACTTGCTCCTAGGCCTGCTCCCTAGCTACGAAGCTCCAATGTTCCAGCACTCTCATGCTGCCTATTAATCAGTGCCCAGGCACTGCATGCCCAAGTGTCTCATCTCAGGCAAGCAGAGGATCACATTCCACAGCTGCATCCTAACTGCATCCCAGTTACTCTAGAAAAGCCAAAGCAGGAGTGGTAGAGGATATTGCATAAAGAGATGCACGTACACATCACAACTTATTCACACAAGGCAGGTGTTCCATATTCTATAGCTAAGCCTCTTTTTGTAGTCCTTCACAGAACTTGAACAAAAACATCACCAAAAATACTGAAAGGAGTCTCAAAACTGGTCCTATTTTTTTACTTTTCCAATGAGTATTTCAATCACATGTGCAAAGTGAAATGTAGCTCCACTGTCTTTACTTTGTTTGCATTGTGAATTGCTAGGGCTGGTTGTTGGGGATTGGTTTGTTTTTCCAAATGCTACAACTTAATTCCCTTTTCTTGTTTAACTTTCCATTCAGTGTTGGATGATGCAGTTCTCTGGGCCTGTTATAGCACCCAGACAACATAAGGAACCTTTTAGCTTCTACAGTAACACACTGAACACCACATCTGATGGCAGAGTCCCTTCTGACAGGTTCAAGACTATCCTCTATAGAGGAGCACCACTATAGGTACTGCCCTGACAGCTTCAGTCAGGTCATTTTAAACTAGTTTAGACCCTTGTCACTCCAAAACCTCTGCTAATTTAACGAGTGAGATACTGATCTATGGGCAAGCAAAGATGGCAGCTCTCTGCCTTCCCAGGAATGCCTCATCCCTTGTTTGCTTAGATGCAGAGTTGGCAGATCACTCTCTCAAAGCAAGGGCAGGTTAAGATCCTTATGTTGATTCCTTAGATCCCTGTGGATAGCACTTTACAGCTCCACAAGGCTTAGTGATGGGTTCTGTTTAGCACAATACATTCTGCAAGACGTACCCAGAGGCTCTAATGTGCCCTTGCAGATGATCTGCAGGAGCAGACAGGCTGTGGCTAACCATTAGACAAGCCTGACCAAGGCCCTGAGCAGCCTGATCTAGAGGAGGATGTCCCTGCTCACTGCAGAGAGGTTGGACTAGACAACCTTGGGAGGCCACTTCCAACCCAAACCGTACACTGCTCAGACGATTTGTTGTTGAGTGAAGCTGAAACCCACCACAGTGCCTTCTCAAACAAAATTGGTCATATATAAAAAGATCAAAAAACAAGGAAGGAAAGACTGCTGATAAAGAAGAAAGTCTAGCACATAAGTCAGATCATCTGAACAGCAAGCAAAACATATGAACCCAGACACCCAAAGCATGAAGGGGGGGGGGGAATCTGTCTTGCAACAGTGTTGGAGAAGGTTTGGCTGGCAGGTAGGGCAAGGAGGCTGAGAGGCACATAAAGGCACCCTGCAAAGCTGTCAGAGTTCGTGGGTGCAAAGATGTGTTTCTTACCCTTCACTAACCTCCTGCATCCAGCTTGATTTTGGGATGCTGCCCCCACCCTGCCTCCTCACTAAGATCTCAACCTTTTGCCCCATGTCACAACCATGACTCTCCATGGAGCACAGCCAAACTGCTGACTCTCCACAGCTGCTCTCCAAACACAAGTTTGTCAACTTCCTCTCACCCAGTGAAGGGAAGCAGGGGGAAGAGGAAAGCAGCAGCTCTGGCTCTCCAAGGTGTGTGCAGACAGGGTAGGCAGCAGAGCTTTGGTTTCCCCTCAGCAATCTGCTCTGATTCCACTGACAGAAGCCACTTCTGCATGACTTCCTGGGGTAGCAGAGATGCTGATCTCAGCACCCCAGCAGAACTCCACTTGCTGCCTTACTTTGAGCTGGTGAATGCTATGAAATGCCACAAAGCAGCAGTAGTATGTCGCTAACTGCTCCAGCTTTACCAGAGACAGCAGATCCCAGCAGCACTAACAGTCTCTGAATCACTTTGAGATTAATCAGATCGTTAAAGTATGTCACAGGCACGCAGCAGCTCAGCTGCTTCCTTAATGCTTGCATTGAACAGGGAACTAACGTCCTGAAGAAGAATGATCTCCATTGCTCCCAGTTTTTCCTCCTCAGGGCAATGATTCTCAGATTACCTGTGCTGGAGCAGCTCTGCTATGAGGACAGGCTGAGAGAGTTGGGGCTCTGCAGCCTGGAGAAGAGAAGGCTTCCAGGAGGGCTTAGAGTAGCTTTCCAGGATCTGAAGGGGGCTACAGGAAGGCTGGGGAAGGACTATTGACAAGGTCTTGCAATGCCAGGACAAGGGGCAATGGGTTTGAAGTGGCAGAGGGGAGATTGAACCTGGATGTTAGGAAGAAATTCTGGCACAGAACTTAGGAGGAACACTGGCACAGGTTGCTCAGGGAGGTTGTGCAGCACAGAATCACCCAATGTGATCCACAACTTCCCTTGAGGTGTTCAAGGGCAGGTTGGAGGAGGCCTTGAGTGACCTGTACTAGTGGGAGGTGTCCTTGCCTATGGCAGGGGGTTGGAACTGGCTGAGCATTGAGGTCCCTTCCAACCTTACTGTTCCATGATTCTAAAATCTCCTGCCGAGGTTGCATTGATGTGTCTTTAAATGAAAAAGGGGGAGGGGGGAGGCAGGAGCAAGACTTTTTGCAAAGCAGCTTTTCAGTCTTTCTAAACTTCCTGCTCTCCAACGGAGGCTGCAGGGGCTAGGTGGCACTGCAGGACACCGGACCAGCTGATTATTGTCGGCATTCGTTGTGCTGTTGTGGGGACCTCACCAGCAAGCTCCGCGGCTGACACGGACGTGCTCAGTCCTCAATCGCCGAAAGAACTGACGGCAACAGTGCCACGCAACCCGCGTTGCCAGGTTGGTGCTAGCCAGCAGGAGCTGGCCTTGCCCAAAGCACTGCTCCTCCTCACGGCTCTGCTCCGGCTAATGAGGAACACAGAAATGTCAAATTGCTTCAGACGCGTGTCAGAGTTTGCCTGTTCTGCGAGTTCCACGCCGCAGCTGTCATAAATACCAACGCGCAGGCACTGCCCCGTGCGGCCCTAACCTGGCCGAGGACAGGGAAATTGGCTGCTTTCTGGATACAGCCCTGGAACGAAGTTACAAATAAAATAAATAAATAAACGAAAAACCCAAATAAATATATATAACATTTAAAAAAAAAAAAAGTAAAAAGAAAAAAAGTAAAAAAACAAAAACAAAAACGACCCAAAATTTTTTGAAATAAAAATAAGCAAAAAAAACCCAAAAATTACTTTATTGTTTAAAGTAAAAAACAAAAACCAACATTTTTTTAAAAATAAAAAGTTTAAAATAAAAACAAAAATAGAAATAAAAATAAACCAACATTTTAAAAAATAAAAATAAAAACAAAATTAAACAACTATTTTTAAAGTAAAACAAAAAACAAACATTTTTTTAAAATAAAGTTTAAAATAAAAATAAAAACAAAAATAGAAAATAGAAACAAAA
>VWYK01067203.1:4126-30176 GCA_013399775.1 Semnornis frantzii | reverse complement strand
AGCAAACAGCTATTTTTTAAAGTAAACCCAAAAAATAAAGTTTTTTTAAAAATAAAGTTTAAAATAAAAACAAAACCAAAAATAAAAACTAGAAACAAAAATAAACAACATTTTTTAAAATAAAAATAAGTAAACAATAAAAACAAAAATAAACAACAATTTTAAAATAAAAAGTAAAAATAAAAATTAAAATACAAAAACAAAAGTAAAAACCTTTTAAAGAATAAAATGTAAAAAAAATAATTAAAGCACAAAATTTTTTTGCTAATTTTTTTAAATTTAGAAATTAGGAATTAATAAATTTAAATAGAAATTAAAATAAAACAACAACAACAAACAAACCCCATTATTCTTCCTGTGCTGCCCATTCTGCCCAAGCAGTTTGCCACTACTGTAGAGCTATCTACCTGCATTCCTATTAGGGAAGCAATGACACCTCCAAAGCATTGTGCAGGTACAGTCCTACTGGCTTCCCAGGTTCTATCCCCAGCACCAAAGTGAGAGCCCAGAGCACCTCACCCCCAGGCACCCTGGCACCATCTCTCCCATCCCCAGCCCTCTGCACACCCACAGGCAGGTGTCTGCATCTCTGGCTGCTTGCATTTCCAAACTCTGCCTTGGTCACGCTCAGAAGCTCCATGGTAGAGGCCTGCCTGTTGCTCACTCTCACCATCTCTGGGTATTTTATTCTACAACATAATTTAGTCTCTCTTTCTGCACACCTTGCAGGCACACACAGTGCTGCCTTTCCCCTGCTTGCACCCTGGCACTGCAGTAATCGAAATCACCTACAGCAGCAATAACTCTCTTGTATAAAATAAGTGCAAGGAAGGATCTCTGGCTTTAAATTAGGGTGGAGATGCTGTACAGAGAGCAGGCATCTCTAGAACAAATGCTCCTGCATGATTGCCGAGACGATTACTCCTTATTGAGAAGCAAAAGGCACCCCTAGCAGTACTCTAACGGAATCGTGGCCCTTGCATTGGGGCTCTAAAGATCCCAGCTGCAGACCACACTCGTGCTTCCTGTGGCTACAGACTTAATGGAGCAGAAGGGTCTCAAGCCCATCTCGACCTTCTCCCTTTCACCTGCTGGGGGTTGCAAATTCCCAGACCAGCCCTCCTCCTCCTTTCTAACTCCAAATCTCACCAGCTGTGGGGAGTGGCAGGGAGGCAGAAAAGGAGACAAGCAAAACTCTCTTCCTGGGGATAATTTGCTGGTAGCAGAGGCTGATGTGGCTCCCAGGGGGTCTGTAGGAGTCCTCGATAAGAAGGCTGCAGGAACAGGCTCTGCACAGCAACCTTTCCTCCGAGAGCCGGCTCCACTTTCCTTTCTCGGCGGCAGGACAGCCTGCCACCCTTCTGCTTCCGGCAGTTATCTATTCTCTTCCAAGGCTCTCCCTGACATAGAAGTTGTCCTTGAGTCCAAGAGGAAGTCCTGTCCAGGGAGCTCAAGCTGACACGGGACAGAGTTCAGCAGCTACTCTACAAGGACAGAGAGCAGCCCCTCTGCTTCTGTCATCTGCAACAGTCAGAAGGGACCATGACTTCTAGAGAAGCTGAGGGCAAAGAGGAATAGGAAGCAGTTGCTATCTTTTTAAATCCTTCTTATCAGAGTGGGGCCACACCTGTGCCAAACCTGTGTCTCACCACACCTGTGGATGAGATTTCACCTCCAGAGGTGAGGAGACACCAGGCTTAGCTTCTGTTCTCTTCCCAACTTCTCCCATGATTTCCACTAAGAACTCCGTCAGTTCTTACCTGTGATTTGATAAGGGAACTAATCTGGATTCTGGCAGAGTTTCCTTTTCAGATGTGATTTTTAAAATGGTAGGAAAACAAATCCACTGGTTTAAAAATTAGTGGAGTTGAACAAATTAGTTGAGCTGAACAGACAGTCCTTGCTGATCTGGAAACCAAGAGATGTGGCAGTGGCTGTGGACATGGCAGCTGCTCCTGGTGCTCCTCAGCAGCTGCAAAGCTCAGCTGCAGCACTGCATCTTGTATTCTTCATGAAAACAAAGCCTCACAGGGTACAGAGACACAAGCTGTGTGTCCTGTGTCACTAAGCAAGAGAGATGAAAATGGCTGGCAGGCAGTAACAGACCACTGCAAGCCCTTCTCTGGCTATAATGTGCCAAAAGAGCAGAGGAGAACTGTGCCACCTTAGCACTACCACCAGAGAGCCCTGGCACACAGACACCACAGCCCGCTAGTGCCTGGGACACAAGTCCTCATGTGGGAGCCAGCAAAGACTGCACTCAGTGTGTTTATGCCAAGGGGAAATGTGGCTCTGTGGGTGAGAAAGCAGAGACATCTCTCACCGTGACAAAGCAGCAGAGCAAAGCCATGCCAGGCTCAGCTGTAACACCAGGGTGGGAAAGGACTTGGGGGTGCTGATGGACGAGAAGCTGGACAGGAGCAGGCAGTGTGAGCTTGCAGCACAGAAAGCCAGCTGCATCCTGGGCTGCATCAAAAGAGGCATTGCCAGCAGAGCCAGAGAGGGGACTCTGCTGAGACCTCACCTGCAGTACTGCATCCAGCTCTGGAGCCCTCAGCACAGGAAGGGCAGGGACCTGATGGAGCAGATCCAGAGGAGGGCCATGAAAATGATGAGGGGTTGGAGCAGCTCTGCTGTGAGGACAGGCTGAGAAAGCTGAGGGTGTTCAGCCTGGAGAAGGCTCTGGGGAGACCTAATAACGACTTTCTGGTACCTGAAGGGGGCTACAAGAAGGATGGAGAGAGACTGTTTGCAAAGGCCTGTGGTGATAGGACAAGGAGCAATGGCTTCAAACTAGAGAAGAGCAGATTTAGATTGGATGTTAGGAACAAGTTCTTGACCATGAGGATGGTGGAACACTGGAACAGGTTGCCCAGGGAGGTAGTTGGGGCTCCAACCATGGAGATATTCAAGGTGAGGCTCCACAGGGCTCTGGGCAACCTGATCTAGTTGAGAATGCCCTTGCTGAGTGCAGAGGGGTTGGACTGGATGGCCTCTGGAGGTCCCCTCCACCCCAGACCATTCTATGATTCTATACTCCTGACACTGAAAGCACTGTGGAGTGTCCAAGCCAAGGCACAATCTTTAAAACAATTTTTATGTTGTTCCAGGTGGCTGAAGGGAAATGAAGCAGCAGCAGATGATTGAATGCATCAGGCCTCCCCATCCTGCCCTGGAATCACCATCTGTAATGCTCTGGGCATCCCCCTGGGCATGCTGGGGACTGCGCCACTTGTAGCATGCAAGGATGCAGAGGCCACAGACCAAACACATCATCAGAGAACAGAGAGGGCAGACAATGAATGGGTTTGATCCAACAGAGAGACTGAGGGGAACTGAAGGCTAAAGTCACAGGCAGAGATTTTGACCATCCCCAAAGGGACCTGGGCTAGTAGATTTGAAAAGGAAAGGCTGAGGAAACTGGCAACATTGGCACAGGCATCTGTCCACAGAGGTGGTCAGGGCTTCATTAGCTGCACATGCACATGGGAGTGTGTGGGCATCTGTGCACAGAGGTGGCCAGGGCTTCATTAACTGCACATGCACATGGGGTGTGTGTTCATATCTACACATAGATTTGCACCCATATCAACCCCTCTAATTTTGAATATAGTTCAGTGCATTATTTTTCTCACTTTGCTAAAATTCTTTTACCCACTTCCAGAGTCTCTTTGTGGACAACAGAGAAGAGAGGAATTTGCTTTGTTTAGTAAATCTCACTGAGAGTGTGCAAGAAATCAATGTTTTCTGAGGAAAAACAAATAAAGAAGCATGCCAGGCCTTTGGACAAAAAAGCCATTTTTTACCAACAGCACACTGCAGCAGATTAACTCCTGTCATTATAAAAAAGAAACTGCTTGCAAAATGGAATCCCAGCAGGCATTTCATACTTCTTCCCCAAACTAAAAGCATCCCAGACTCATCAAGCATCAAGGCCTCAACAAATTCGTCCTTAGAAATTTAAGCAGCACCACTCCATCTTCAGCCACCAAATCACTCTCACACACATCCTCTTTCTCCCACTCACAGAGCTCTCCTGCTGCCCAAAGCAAGGAGCTGAGCTGTATTTTGTATTCTGGTCATATTCCAAAGGGGCTCTTGAGAGCTTGCTATGCTGATGGAATTCAGCTTGGCCTCATTTGCAGCTGTTACAGAGATCCCAAATGGAATCAGATGCAGGTCAGGTGTTTTCCATTCTATTGAACTGCATTGCTTTTGAAATCTCCCTGCTAATCACATCTCTTGCATGGGGAGAGAGATTCAAATGATGGATTAAAAGCAAGAAAAATGTTGGCTTAAATAAAATTTCTTTAAGTCTGCTTAGTGGCATCCCCTGTCCCTGCCACTCAGTTAAACTCACCCAAGGCAGAAATGTGTCCTGACCCCAGAGCTGAGGGACACTTACCAATATGCTTTGCACCTGCTCAGCTATGTGTCTGCCAACATACACCTGTCACACTCAGAACACCTGATCCTTCCACCTACCAAACTCTCTGCTAGCAGGAAGGAGACTTCCACACATGAGGCCTTTTTAGCTATGCACAAGGTGTGTAACAGCACAGGAATATCCCTACCTGTCACTCCAACAAGGATTTAATCAGGGCTACATCCCATCTCCCTTGTGCTCACTCCACTACCCATCACTAGACAAAGGTGAGCCTCTCTCCCCTGGGACTAAAATGAAGAGAGGATCTACAGGAACTAAAGCACCCACAACAGAACATCATTTGAAGAGTTCCCTATAAACTGCCTTGTGCTGCCTCATCTCAGCTGCAGTAGTCTGTGGGGGAGGCAGTATGCAGAAGGAATAAGAAGGAGAGCTGAAAAGCACCATCTAGCAGAGTGCCTGAGGTTACAGACAGGCTCAGGGCCACACTCTTTGTCTGGCACACTGCAACACTGCATGGCCCCTCCATAAAAGGGATGGACTAAGAGACCCTGGGATCAGAAGCTAACAGGAGGCAAAGTAAATCACTTAGGATCTCAGTGCAGGCACTACTCCTGGCTGCCTGTGCTGGTTTGAGCTAATTGGAATATTTTTTAATAGAGAAAATTATACTGTAGGCTGTGAAGGTAAAACCATGGTGATGTCTACTTCACTCAGAGGCTTGCTGCGATGTTTAGGTATAAGAAAACCAAAACAAAGAAGATAAGAGTCTCTCGAGCTGGCAGTCTGGGTCACGAGGGATTTACTTGCCTACTGGCTTGCTGCTTGAGTCTTGGGCTAGCAGCTCTGGCTTCTCCTCTCTGTTGAATAACTTCACTAACCACTTTTCTTCTAATCCTCCCCAGCCGATCCTCCTTGTGCGTAAGCCAAAGCTTGGGGTAAGGTGTGGGAGTGGGGAGAAGGTGGAAGGGTGGTTGGGAGCCCCTCCTGGGGTCTCTGATTTCTGGGAGGGGAGTTGTGTGTTTGTATTACCTTAAACTTGTATATTTCTGTAAATATTCTTGTATATACTGTATATATTTGCTTGTATATTGTGCTGAGCTGTAAATATAGCTTCATCTCTTAACTTCCAGTCTGGCTGAGATCTAGTCTGGGTCATTTCAAAGTGTGGGGGGGCAGGGAACTCCCAAACCGTCACACTGCCCCAGCACTAAAACCAGTTGTGGCTGCAGAGGAGCTGTTTCATTGACATGTGCCACCACACAACCTGGCAGAGGCTGAGCTGGCCTTACCCACTGCTGCTTGCAGCTGCAGTCTGGGAGGTATTTTAGGATTAACTCCAACGTCTGCCACCAAAAGCAGGCACAGACTCTCACCTTGCACATCTAGAGAGCTGGCATTTGAATAGTCCTCAGACAAACGGATGTTGCAGGCAGTGCACACAGAACAGAGGCTCACAGAAGCCCACCTATTTAAGCTGTACCTTTGCAGGGGATGCTGACAAACATACAGCTGAGTGCATGAAAACACAGATGAAGTAGTTGTCAGCCAGAAGTAGTTGTCAGCCATGAGTGACATCCTTCAAATACAATCACTCCTCGTTTAACCTACATTAAAAGTGACATGCTGAAATGCCTCTCACACTGCAAGAACCACTTCCAGTGCAAGCATCTCCTAACAGGCAGCAATGTTCTAAAGAGAAGCTCAGATTATCAAACCCATGTGGCTTATCCCACTTCATTAAAACATTGCCAGCAATTTGGGAGCCCCACTGGCCTGTCTTCTCCCTCCTTCCTGACCCTCCCCAGCCTTGCAATTCAAATTTGAACCACCATGAAGCATGCAGAGTGTATAAACTCCGAATTCATTTCAAACCAGACAAAGCCAAGCAATGGAGTTTAAACTGAAACTCCAAAACTGCAATCAAAAGCTCATGAGAATAGGACTAAGATCTGAAATTTGGAGTATTCACCTCCATTTACAGATAACACAGAGCACAGTCAGCCTTTTAGTGCCTTTCGGCCACACCAAGAATGAACCTGTCCCATCAGACCTGGTCAGTCTGGACAGTGCAAACCTAGGGCTAAATGGCAGAAAGAGCTGCCAAACATTTTCACCTTAGCAGCACACTGACCATAAATTATCTTTCCTTAATCCTCTAACTGGGAACAGTCTGAGCTATGGAAACCCTCAGGAGACAGAAAGAATGGACTGCAGCTTAACAGAGGGAAGACAGGAAATGCAAGCAAGTCAGAAGATGAGACCTAACAGCAGGAAGGGTTAGATACGAGTACACTGCAAATCAAACACTTGAGCATTACTACCTTCATCACCGTCAAGACTGCCTCTTCCTCTCCCTCATTCTGATCTGCGGAAGACTTGCTGGGCTTAGAGAAGGCCACTGCATTACAGCCAGATGAGAGAGGAAACCACAACATCACTCTTATTTTTTCTTTTTTCCTTTTTCTTCTTGAAGTAATCCAGAATCAGCAACTTAGCAGCGTTTTCAGTCCCCATTTTGCAACCCAGGTCATCTTTTATCATTTTGTTCTGGAAAATAGCCAGCTCAACAAGCACACAAATGAGGAAAGCCACCTTAAAGCCTTGGACACTTTCTGAATTTGCATGCATCACGTTGTTCAGCCCCAGTGGAAGGCAGGAGCAGTAGCTCACCTCATTACACCCAGCTACCCTGTGAGCACAAAAGGCAATCGGTGCCACTGGCAGAAGCACTGCTGCCACTTTACCACTGTGCTGCCCAGTCCAGGAGGTTCTCCAGTCTGTGCTGCCACCCATTGGGAAGGCTGCCACCTGCTTGTTTGCTTCCAATCTCCCTGTCACCATTACTGCTGATGTTTGAAAGAAGGGAAGATAGAGACAAGGAAAGGAGAGAGCATTTTGTGGATGAAAGAATCTCATTTGGCAATGTTCTTAAGTGATCTCTAATTCTGAACAAGAGTGGAACGACCAGTGGAGATTGGAAGAGCTGTCAGAGCACCACTAATTACTTGCTTCTCCCCAGAAATAAGATAACTGTCTCTAAGGGATGCATGTATCACTCTCCCAACACTACAGGGTCACCGCAGTTTTATTAAACTGTCCCAGAAGACAAAGAGCTCCCTGTAGGCAGCTCTTCCACTTGCTTCTCTATTAGCCCACTCCTTCCTGAATGTTTCTGGGTGCTGCCATCTGTAGAAGGGTTGGCTTGGGCTGCTTTATAATGCCAGAACATACAGGAGTGGCAAAACCCAGTCACTGACTTTTTGGAGCTGAGCACCAACAGTTGCCCAGAAGAGTCCCTTGGGAAGAAGCATCATGCTCCAGGTGGAGCCTTCTGGACTTGCACTCTTCTGACCTGCAGATGTGAAGGGACACAGCCGAGTCTCTGCACTGCAGAACAGATCTCCATCGTTGCAGGTCCCTGAGCTTCTCTAAGCATCTGAGGCACTTTTTGCAACAGGGGCAAAGTTATCTGTGTGAAGGTCCTTTTCCTTTCAGAGACAGAGCAGGACTTATCATAGAATGGGAAGGTTGGAAGGGACCTCAAGGATCAGCCAGTTCCAACCCCCTGCCATAGGCAGACACACCTCCCAGTAGTACAGGTTACTCAAGGCCTCCTCCAACCTGGCCTTGAATACCTCCAGGGAGGGAGCAGCCACAACCTCCCTGGGCAACCTGTGCCAGTGTCTGACCACCCTCACTGCAAACAACTTCCTCCTAACATCCACTTTCAATCTCCCCTCTGCCAGTTTAAACCCACTTCAACAGAAGCTCTGCAAATCAAAACCTGCAGTTGCTTGGATAAAGTCCAGTCCTAGAATACAGTCAGTACCTGTGGACTATCACTTGGAGATCTGTGGCACCATCCACTTAGATAAGCTTTTCAAAGTCTCTATTCTGAACACTCAGCCCAGCTCTGCCTATTTGAATTTGTGTGAGGTTTGGACCCAGTTTGTTGTTGTCCCTTCCATGAAAAAGCTCCTTACTATGTGCTTCTTTCAGGACAAATCAATGCAGCCACTTCTACAAGAGGGGGCCTGCAGGTCAGACAGCAAAAGAATTGAAGGGTGGCAAGAACATTCCCTCTCCTAGGCACAGGTGACTCCACTGACAGGCAGCATTTCCTCCTGGTGTGTGTAACTGGGCACCTCTAGCATGCCATTTATCTGGTTTGCAAAGCCAAAGATGTGCTAGGCAGAATACTAAAGGTCTTCACCCTCTTCCTGCTCTTTTCAGGTTATTTCAATAACTGACATCCATTCTCTTAGCTAAGGGAACACGACACAGCCAGGCACTGCTGCTGGCACCCATCCTCTTGTTGGGGACTGCCTGTCTGCAGCCATGTGTGCAAACAGCTGTGAACGAGTGGCTGTGAGTGTCAGCTCTTGAGCAGCCTGTGTAGTTAAAGCTTGGGGATAAACACACAGACCCACAAATGATAAGCTTAAGCCACACTAATAACTGTTTGATAAAGAGTTCCTCCATCACTAACAGCTATCAGCACATCCGACTCTGACTCATCTCTTCCACCATCTGGGACATGTCATTTGCATTAACCCCTCACTCTCCCTGCTCCACATTCCTCCCAGCCTTCATGTGTCCTTTGCAGGAACATTTGTCTGACCCTTCCCCATAGAACCATCCATGCATGTGTTTAGAATCATAGAATTACAGAATGTCAGGGGGTGGAAGTACCTCTAAAGCTCATCTGGCCTAGCCCCTTCCAGAGCATCGCCCTGAGCAGATCACACAGCAACACATCCAGATGGTTCTTGAGTATCTCCAGAGAGGGAGACTCCACAACCTCCCTGGGCAGCCTGTGCCAGTGCTCTGTCACCCTCACAGGGAAAAAAATTCTTGCTCAGGTCCACATGGACCCTCCTGTGCCTCAGATGAGCCACAGATCACACTGAAGAACACTGCCCTGGTTTGGCATTGCCGTCCTGGGAGCACTGTGGAATTGCAAAAGGCTCAGCAGTGCTCAGTGACTGCACCTTCACCAGGCAGTGACTGGGCTGCACAGATGTTTCTGTGTGCATGCAGGGTCATTTCTTATCATCACTACTCTATTACATGCTTAAAAATAGATTCAGATAGGGCAAGTTGGTCACAAGAAGTATGGGAGCTGAGCCACACACAAAGACTACACACAGGAAGGATTTACCGCAGCAACTGTTACGGTAAAGACCATTCCCGGTGGTTTCACAAAGCAAGCACTCTGCTTTCAACACCTTGGATTTAGTCCGTATGGGACATGTACAAAACGTCTTTAAAAAGCAAGTGGAGCAATTTGAATCCATCTCTGCGTGAGAATTTCAAGAGGACAGCTTTGGGGCACATGAGGGTTTCCCTCCTGTTAACCCATTCCTGTCCCATGGGTGTCAGTTACCTCGCTCTGCCTTTCAGCAAGGGCAAACAGACCTCTCATCCACAGGGAGAAAATACATTCTTCTCTCTTGAGTTGTCTGATTAACACAGTAAAGTTAAATCCAGAGGAAATGCATCAGCCTGCACTTAGCTTTGAGTCCGTGGTTTGAAAACCACAGGTTGGAAATAGTTCTTGTGCCCCTCCAGTGCACGGAGGAGCTGGCGACAGGCAGGAAGCTTCCAGAGTGAGGTGGGGAAAGGCCACAGATGTTCTGTGACAGGCCAGCAAGACAGCCATCTACTTCAGGCATGGAAAAATCATTAGAAGGCATAGCAAAACAAAGTTTTAGAGAACAGTTTCCAGTTTGATGCTCTTAAAATAGATCAGCATTTGACAAGCAAGTCAGACAACTCCATGCCACCCCCCTTCTCCTCCCACCTGTTCCCACTGCCAGCAGTGTGCTGGGAACGTCTGACGTTGCTTTGCTTAACACCAGGCACTCAGCCTCTGCAACCCCCACTGCCAAGCTCTGAACCAGAGATGGTTGCCAGGTTCAGGGGCAGCCTGCAACCTCGCCTCTAAGATGTTGAATATCACCACTGCCAGGACCTATTTCAGTCGGTTGAAGCCACTGAGAGTAAATCCCTTTTAACTCTAACCCCAGTAAAATCAAGGGCAGGTGGGCTTTGTGCAAACGAAAAAAAGCAGGGCCTGCTCCTCCAAGAATCAGCACAACTGAGCACAAGACCTTGACTGAGGCACACACAAACAGTGCCAGAAGGTGGCCCAAACTTTGTCCTTCAGCAACACTGCTGAGTCCTCCTGGCTGTCCAAACCCTTCTCCCTCTCCACGTAATCTTTTTTAACCAGAGCCTTTCACATACAGCCACCTCCAGCCGTGGGGTTCGCCCTGAGCAGCAGCACACCTGTTTCCATGCCAGCATTTAAAACAGCACTTAGAGAAGGCAGTAGCAGAGGGAAATGTTTCCCTGAAGTAGTATTTTGGCTGCACTTTATTTGTAACCACAAGTCCGTGTGCTGCGTTGTGCTTGGTTTTCTTTCCCAGCCTCGTACCACAGCTGCAGAACCATATTCAGCTGTTCAGTGCTCTTGCATCCTGCACACTACAAACTAACTCAGCAGCCAAAATGGGACACACCAGCAGCTCAAGGAAATAGTAATTAAAGCTTGCTAAGCAGGAAGAACTTGAATAGAGACTAGGAAAGGCTTTTTCCTCCTCATCCCAGTGTGTCTAAATGTTCACACAAGAAGATCTAAAGTCCTGTTTCAACCTCTGAGCAAAATGCGGTGGAGCCATAGAACACTGCTGTATGGCTTTGGTACAAACACTCCCTTGAAGCTGCCATTAGAATAAAGCTAACAGTTTAATTAGGTGCCTTGACAATAGCTACACAACAGCTCCTCAGTGGTTTATGGTTAACTGGCAAAGCTGGCACTGCTGCTAGGGGGAGGGGGGAAAGAGATGCAAGAGTGCAATCTCTTTGCAGAACTGTGACCTTCAAATGCCAGGCTGGCACACGAAAGGGCCTTCTGTGCCATTCTTGCTGCACTTCAGCCATGTAGCACGTGGCAAACTCAGCTGGGACTCAGGAGCCCCACACTGCTGCAGAGACTTGGATGAAGAGGCCAAGGAGCATAGCTACAGCAGGGGAAAGCTGCTGTGCCGTGCACACCGCACCTCTGCCTTGTGTCCTGCTGACATCCGCCCTGCTTCTGCAAGACCTCTGCACCTTTTCTGCCCTTACTTCCTACCTCAGTTTTGCTTCCTATTCCCATGCCACCCCCACGTGGCAAAGCCAAGAGCATGACCCTTCTCCAATGGCACTGCACAGCCCGAGCTATTATCCTTGCCATCAGCATGCAGGATGCCTTGTAGTGCTGCTAACAGTCTGGAGGAGTACAAGCAGAGCTGCACCAACTCTTCTCTCCATTCTCTGGACACCCTTCTGAAGAGTGTTATTTACACAGAAAAAGAATAAAAAGGCCCACACAACCCCTGTTTACTACTCACCTCTTGAAAACAACTTTCTAAACTATATTTCAAAACTTTGCATTATACTTACCAGACTTAGAAACAAGGAAGTGAAAGAAGCCCTCAATACTACGATTCCTTGCTCTCCTTTCCTGCCATGTGTTACTGTTTCAGTGGTCTAGAATTTTGTTAAAACGTTGTGAGGAGCAATGAATGCAGAACAACTCCTGGGGTAACTGAACCCACTATTTCATGTGGTGCTTTTGGGCTCCATACAACCCAGCTACTTAAGTGAGACAGCAAATACTTCATCAGTTAAGCAAGTGATTTCTTCCATACATTCTCTAGTTCCACCTGGGAGTCCCTATCCTAACAGTTTTCCACACCAGGTTGTTGGTTATCTCAGCCATTCTGGATTTAAAAAGCACCTTGAAGAACCCTGGTGTTTTCCTGCCCTGATGTTATGAACATTAAATAACCACAGAACCATCCAGCTCAGACTGCTTCCCATTTAACAGCTTCATTTCCTTCAATTAATGTCAGTGATCCACCTAGAAAACCAGCTACCGACTCTGAATTTTAAGTGGTTCAGGGAAACTGAGCTTCTGGTCTATTTGCATGAATGTTATTAGCATCCAGAGTAGCTCTAATGGTTCATCAATGGCTTATTACTAATTAAAGTTAAGTAGCTGAGGCAGGTGGTTGTGTCAAAGAGGCAAAACCAGCATGGCTTAACTCTTCCTCTGCTAGTGCTCCATTCCCTGAGAGCAGTGTGCTTAAATCAGTCCCAACTGTGTTCCCTGCCCTCCTACTGCACCAGGTTCAGCTGTCGTCTCCTCTCAGTCTCCTTTCCCATTGTTTGGGGGCACACTTCCCTCTCACACTCACTACAAACACAAACAAACAGGTTTTCTTCAGCCCTTCTTTCCCCACGCAGAGAGACTCACAGACAACTCTGCTCTCACGCACAAGAGCAGGTGTCCTTCCAAACTCCGCCTGCCTTTGCTAAATGTTCTTTTCCTCCCTTTCCTAGGAATGCTCTGCCCAGCAGAATGACACATTAGCACCAAGAGTGCATTTCCTCAAGCTGTGGACACAGCCATCTGCCTGGGGAGCCCTAAGGTCTGCCTATCCTGCCCACCCAACCCACAGCAGGGAATGCGGTGCTGGTCCAAGTTGGAGTGCCAGAGTCTGATACCTGGAAACATCTTTTCTCTCAGAGTCACCACAACCAGGAACCTGGGAAGGTGAAACAGACACATTGTAAGGGCAAAAAGGGCAGCTGTGGAGGTAGGGGTTGTCGTGACACCAACAGAGGTCTTCAGAGGCATTGCCAAAACTGGAATCCAGGCCTCACTGCTGCGGAGACCTGGACCATTCTGCTTGAAATACTGACACTCAGCAAGAGCTCCTGGTGTCCACATGACCACACACTGAGGCTCTTGGGGCTTCTCTGTGCTCATTTCAGAGCTGATTAGAGTCCCTTACTGCTTTAGCTGCACAGCCTCCGCTAGCTCCGAGGTGACCTGCTGCAGCACCTGACCAAGGCAGAACGAGGGCAGCCACAGAACTAAGTGCAGCATCCACACCCAAAGGGAAGTGAGCAGCACCAGGTCTGACAGCTAGCTCACAGCAACACAGCTGAGTTAATGAGGATCAGCACCTGCTGACACACACCAAAACCAGCCATTTTTTGGTGACGGTTGCTTCTGTGCCACAGCAAAAAATGCAAGACAGGCACAGGAACTAGGCTGCTGAACAGTGAACAGGAATGAGAGGGGAGAGAACTTTATCACAGGGAAACACACCTGGGGGACTTGGACACAAACAGGAAAGTGAAAGGCTGGTGAATGACCTCCAACCACTCACATGTCACTGTAATTCCCCTGTGTACTTGGTGCAGTCACCCTTACAAAGAGTGCCAGCCTAGGAAGGTTGGCTTGGTTGGGTTTGGCAGCCAGCTAAGAGATGTACAGCTCACTCCATGCTGAAGTTGGCCTTTGATCACTTACAGCTGCAGCAACAAGGACAAAAGCTTTTAGATTTGACAAGGAAAGCCGCTTGGAGTCTGCGCAGCATTGCTCTTCATTTAAACTAGCAGCTGTTCTCCTCCTCTGTGGATCCTTCTTCAAGGAAGCTCTGAAAGGCCTCGAGTCCTCCCTCAGTTGCACAAGGGGAGAAAGAGAACTCCAGAGAGGATACAGAGCACAGCAGGAGTCTGCTGAAAGCCAGCTGTGAGGAAAAATCCTGAGGACAAGGGTGTAGCTAAGGCCCTTCTTCAGACTCCTCCATGGAACCCTTCCCTTAACCCCCACCTGTGGGACACTACCCCACTAGTATTTGGTCTGCTCTTTCCTTGCACCCAAGCAGAGGAAAGTGGCTTCTATAGGTAAAATTCACACCAGTAAGTTAGAAAAGAGGATGGGAGGAACAATGGCTTGTAAAGCTCACCTGAGCAGCTTATTTATTACCCTCGTATCAGCTTCTGCCAGCAAGAGAACAGATAAAGCTTCCTGACCGCTGAGATGTAATCTGCTTAGCACCATGCAGCACCCTGATACCTGTATGTGTAGCAATGCACTACAAATGCTAGGCACTGTTTAATCAGGAGGTAGCAACAGTTAAGGAAAAATCCCCTGGGGGAAGTTGCCCCCGTACCAAACTCCCCTCAGTCCTTTTGCCAGCAGCCTGGCAGAAGCAGTGCTGCTGAAGGCAGTGGCTGGTGAACCATACTGCAGACAAGTCAGACAGAGAGAGCTGGGCCTGCCAGCAGGCACGGCCAGCTCAAAGGGGTGATGCTGTCCTTCCACAGAATGCAAAGGCAGACCCTGGAGCACACCATGCAGCAGGTCACAGCAGGTATGGACAAGCCAGAACATCCAAGTGCCCAACACTTGTTCCTAGTGTCACCCTATGACCAACAGGACTTGGTCTTTTGATCTACAAACTGAAATGAAGAGAATCCACCTCTCACGTGGCAATGGTGTTTATTCTGTGGTTTACAGACTCCTTACAGCACTTCGGGAAGCAAGTGAAGAAGGGCAGGCTGCATTACATCACTTCTAAGAGATCTGTAAACGTTATTTAAGAAAAATTTGCTTTGCACATCTGCACCTTCATCAAAATATATATCAGGGTTTCTGGATAAAAATGATAAAGGAACCTCCTAGAACAGGGCACTGGCATGCCCAGCAGTGAGTCTGCACATAGCTGGGGTGTCTGCACTTCACAGAGCAATGCAGAAACACTGGAAAGTGTGCACAGGGCCACAGGAACTACTCTAAGAATCTTACCCTGAGGGTCTCCAAGGGCTCAGCTGCCTTTTCTTCCTAAAAACGAGAGGTAACCCATTACAACATAAAAAAAACCTCACAGGGAGGGACTATCAGTTACTAGAGGCCTCTCTAATCTAGCACAGAACAACCTAACCAACCAGTTGTGAGAACCTAAAGGCAAACTGAGAGCCAGGCACCTTTCCCTCCCACACACTCCTTCCTGGCTTGTTTTAATTACAACGTGTCAGAAGCAGGGCACCTTCCATCTTCAGATCAAGTCTGGCTGCTATGCCCAAGTTAAATACCTGCTATTAGCATGCATGGTTCAGGAGACTCTGAGAGACACTGTGAGCCTAGAACACAGAGGAACTCACACCAGGTGCATTTGTCTTTAACTATGAAAACCCAGGCCTCAGCAGGTCAGTAAGTTCACAGTAAGGTTGAGGAACAGATAAGAATGGAAGGGGAAGGTGGAGATTTGAGGTTCAGCTGCCCTGTATGTTAACGGCAAATGGGTTCTTAAGACAAACAAACAAACTTAAGAGTTAGGATGCTTTCTAGATTTGTCTTTGTGATTTCAATTTTTTTTTTCCAAACACCTGAGGTTTAAGTGCAACAAAAGCTAAAGCTTTCTCTGATCACTTATAATCTGTCCTCAGTAGATTTAAATCCACTTATTCTGCAACAACAGAAAATGTACATACAGCACTTAGTGCAAAGATGAAACTCAGGGCTACAGAAACCACATGGCAGGAAAAAGCCTTTGTAAAGCACATGAAGTTTAGATGAGACTGTCCAGCTGCTGAGAGGTAGTTTGAGGCTGAGGTGTATTTTCCACAAGGATTTTGTCAATAAATGGGAGAAGAGGTGGTTGGGGATTGGAGAAAGGATTGCTTGGTACTCCCCAGCCACTGGTTTGAAGGCAGCAGGCACAGAAAGGTGTTCCTGAAGGTTAGACTGGACTGTTTAACTTCTGAGTAAAAGCTTCAGACTTTTGGCAAAGCCAGAATAAAACCATGCCATGGCATTAGGCAGTAACTTTGAAGAGGACACAACAGCCTGCACAGAAGGCAATCATATCTGAACAGCACCAAAAGGACTAAAAGGCGGTAAAAAAAAAAAAAAAGGAAAAAAAAAACCAACCAAAAACCAAACAACAACAAAAAAAAAAAAACAAACCCACAGAACAAAACCAAACAACCCCAAAGACTTTGCTTTCTCTGCTTACCTCAATGGGAAATGTGTAAAACTCCTCATTCCCTCCCAGAAACCCTTTCTCTCCTCCCAGCCTGCTCCATACACTCCCTCTCTCAGGAGCCTGACTTAGGCAAGGCCTAACAAGGCATTTGCCCCAGGCAGATCTCTCTGTAGCTGTCTGCATCTTTATCCTGATGGCTGCAATGCGATGGCATCGACTTCTGATCATCTGTTTCAATGCTCACCTGGCCTCTATGTGCACACCACAGCCAAACATTCAGAGCAGGCCAGAGACAAGCAGGCTGGCTCATGATGTACCTGCAAAGATCTGTCCCAACAGCAGCCCTTCTGCTATCAGGCATAACTGGTTTGCAGACCAAGGCATGCATCAGCTCGGGCCACCCAACACCAATCTATGTTTACCAATCTCAAGTCTGTTCCCCAAGACCCCTAAGAATATGGAGCAAAATTCCTCCTGTTCCCCTTTCCCCTTCCACTAGAGCAGTTTGGTGGCCAAAGCAAGACTTTGTGTAGTGTGAGCTCTGGAACTCCATGGTGATTTAGGAACCACCTAAATGTACACCGAGTGTACACTTGCAGCAGACAGCAGGAGCACAGCCCTGAGCAAACACAACGATTTCAAATACATGGGCAATGCTCTGCTAGAATAATAAATAGAAGCAAGTAAAGCACTAAGAGACCAATTTTTCTTTGTTTGAAAACATGTAAGACATCTGTGATTTTTTTCTTTGGCATCATACAGACCAGACCACACATTTTGCTTTTCTTTTACAAAAACAACAAAACACTTTGATTCCTTGGAGTCTAGAGAAACAGGTCTTACCCCACAGAGCTGACATCAGCTGGGGCATTTAAAACCATTCAGTCACAGTGAGGAAATGAGACCCTCCAGGTAAATTCAGCAACATGCCTTCCTGAGCAAGGGCCTCTCCCTTTTATTTTGCTCACTAAGCCTTACCCTGGCTTACACCCACTGCTCTGCCTCCTGAACATCACATCAGTCTTCAGAAACAATCAATAGCCAGGATGCTTTCAGCCTGCTCTCAGCTTCTCCCTTTTAATCACCCTAAGATTTGCTAACTGCAGAGAATGTTAGCTGCTAGAGAAAACTTTATTCAAAGTACTCCCCATGCAAAAAATAACTCCCAAAGCAGAGGTTTAACCTGAGAGATGCAGACTTCAGCTCACTCAACAGGTGAAGGGACTATGGCTTCATTATTAAGACTATTCCATAGCTTCAGTGAGCCCAAATCTCTTGCCACTGGTTCAATTTTCTGCCTGTCTCTCTTCAGTATAATAGCATTTTGTGGAAAGCTTTCTCTTACAACTCTGACCCAAGAATGAGCAGTCAGTCTGACAATCAAAGTCTTTTTCTAGCAGCAGGCTACCTTCCATCCTTCCAGAACTGTTAAATGCACATCACTGTAAAATCAGCAGCTGTGCTGTTCATTTTACCTGTGAAACCACAGAATCAGTTTTATACATTCTTCTTAAGGCATTTGTTTAGCAACACCAACAAAAATTCAATGGAAAAAATAATATACCCTCTGCATTGCTTCTCTTTTCTCATGGTTTGGAGAGGGATCACTAATTTCAAGAAAAAAATTCAGTGGAAACAAGGCAAAGTCTCCAGCAAATGCGTTTGAATTTAAAACCATCCCAACCCCCACTCCCTGTAACCAAAAGCTGCATCTTAAAACATTGAATAAATGAACGTGTTTGAAAGTTCCTGGTGCAAAACAGAGGGGAATAGCAAAACCTCCTTTACTCATGGACAGTCTCCCTCCCCCTTTTCCTCTCTGCTTCAGAAATCCACCCTGCAACAGAATCAGTAAAGAACATCAGCAGCAGCTTTATGATAGGCAATGATCCTTTTTGTCATCAGTCTGTGGTAAGATCTCTCTTTAAATTATATCCTAGCTGTGTAGAAGAGGCGGTGACACCCAGACTGTGAACTCTTCACATCCGCTGCCGATGCCTCAACAGGATCCAGAGTGCTGCTGCAGCAAGTGCCAGGCCTGGCACCAGGATGGCTGACAGGGGAAGCCCACCTGGGTCTCCACCATCGCCTCCAGCACCTACAGGGCCATTCTGTGTCTGCACCTGCAAAGGAAAAAAGTGTTTGTGTCAGAACCCACAGAGGAGAGCCCCCAGCTCCGTGTCAGGACCAGGTGGTTCTGTAAAGATGTGCAAAATGATCTCCCCATAAACCTGCACACTCCACACATGGGAGGGTTAGAACAGCTCTGGATGCACTGAGTTTTACTGCAGGGCACTCAGTCACCACCAGGCTCCCTCGTGTTTCTTTGCCACTTTGTAAACTAGGACTCTTTAGAGCTGGAGCAGGGACACACACATGCCCACTCATCCCTAGGAGTGCTTCCCACCACATCATCTCCAGCAGTCTTTTACCAGGTGAAGGGCATCATTCATTCTCTGCTTTTCTAATCTGCCCTGTACACTGCTCCAGAAGATCTCTTCTTTTACTAAGGAAGTAGAAAAGGGACCCCAATTCACCTCTCTCAATCAGCATGCTTCAGGCTGAGCAGTATTTCCTTTGTCAACTTCAGTTCTAGTCAGGGATGTTTAAATCACAACAGCGGATTAAGGATTCCTTTCTTTCCATATCCAGACTGGTGCCAGTATATTCAAACTACAGCCCCCCACATGTCATAGGGTTATAGAAAAGACCCTGAAGATCACTGAGTCCAACTAATGACCCAACACTGCCTGGTCCATCACTAAACCATGTCTCAGGACCACACTTACATGTTTTTTTTGACACCTCCAGGAACGGTGACTCAGCTACTCCCCTGGGCAGCCTGATCCAATGCTTGACAACACTTTCAGGGAAGATGCAATTTGAGGCACTTTCCTCTTGTCTTACTGCTTGCTACTTGGGAGAAGAAACCAACCCCCACTTCTCTACAACCTCCTTTCAGGTAATTGTGGAGAGAGAGAAGGTACACCCTCGGCCTCCTTTTGTCCAGTCTAAAGAACCCCAGCTCCCTCAGCCACTCCAGGTGAGGCTTGCTGTCTAGATCCCTCACTACCTTTGCTGCCCTTCTCTGGGCACACTCCAGCACTACAATACCCTTCCTGTAGCGGTGAGCTGCACACACACCTCAACACAAACACAAGTGGTGATCTCTGAAACAACAACAGAGTTCTGTCTCAGTAAGATTTCAGCTCTTGAAACAAAACTGAAGAACTTGAGATTCTGTCACAACAGAGGAGCCTTTACCTCTGAGAAAGCAGCTCTGTGAGAAGACACAACACGCTGCAGCAGCACAAAGACTCAGGGACCTCAAACTCCCCTCATCACCCATAGGGTTAGAAGCAAGTAATGCATGGATGATTACAGCTCTGGTCCATAGAGAAGGGCACAGCTCAAACCATGTCTCTACATGCGTTGTTCACACCAAGCAGCTGGACATGGAATTCCTGAGCCTCCTGAAAGACAGAGCTCTCAAGCACAGCAAGCAGCCCAAGGGGAGGCAGACACAGCATACCCTGCGCTGGATTTTCAGGGACACATCGCGGCCTGCGTTCCTGAACAGCTCCACAGCCTCCTTGTGCCGCAAATCCTTCAGCTCCTTGCCATTGACCTAGCAAAAAAGGAAAGGGACAACCAGTTGCTGAAGGGCAGAAAGCAGATCTTTAGAGATGCAGGCTAACACAGGAAGGAGATAAAAGTCTTCCTCTTTCACAAAGTTCTGTATGGGGGGAATTATACTATAAATAGCAAGGTCCATACTCATCCATTCATATTACAGATGTATTTTTATACTTTGACAGGTAATGCAAGAGGCTCCGAGCCAAAACACACTGGAAAAAACTACCTAGAAGCAAAACTGGAATATGAGAAAGCAGCAATTGTGTCAGTAGCAGCTTCTTATGCTATTGCTTCACTGGAAACAAAGGCACAACTCTGACTGCCAATGAAAATAAAAGAGCAGCTACAGCAAAATGATTATTAGGAGTCTCTTTCCCACACTCTTCCCTCTCCTGGTTTCTTTTGCAATCTTTCTGTTTGAAATGGTGTTGTAAACATATATTTAAAAGCTTACTGATGTAGCAAAACAAAACAAGAAAGGACATATATATTGGCATTCACTTGAAAGTGTCAAGAATTTTGTTCATTTAAATTAGTATTTCCCAGTAGAAGGTTTTATAACCCATTTGACTTCATTCACTATCTGATGATATTCAACCTAATTTTCCTTTTTTGTCCTCATTACCCCTAACTGTATCCCCTGAGATCACAGGAAGTGCCTCCCTTCTCTCAATCTTGAGATTCCCCAAATACAAGTATGTAAATATTAAACTGGCAAGAAAAGATAGGATAGAATCCTCCACTTAGCTTAGTGTCATTTTCTGGATCAATAATAGGCTCTGACAAGTGCAGGGCTCTTTACAGAAGCAATGAACATGTGGAACTTAGCAAGGAAGTATAAAATAAAATCAAGGAGTATTTAAAAGATCACTTATCACACTAGGAGAGAGGCTACCTGTCTGAAGAACCAGGAGGACTGTACCTCAGACACTTTACAATGTTCTCCTAAAAGCAGCAGTCTACCCTACTCCCAATGGGCTGAAATTAAGAGCTTTGTGGCCTAGAAGTTATACAGCCTAAAAATCCCCTGAGAAAAAGGATCTGTAATCATCAACTAGCAAAAATTGGAATTTGGAGGAGAAAGATCTTTATTTACACAAGTGCAAATGACAATTCATTGTGAGCAAGAGGTCTGATGGATCCTAAAACCTTAGGAGGCAGGTCACGGAAGAACTACGAGTACAGCAACAAAGAGTGCTTCGGAGGCAAACCAAGGAGGCAGAGGAGATGAGCTCATATCTACAGGCACTCATCTGTCTAGCGCTCAGGTCTCTCCCTAGGGCCCCAAGAGAGCTCAGCATCATCTACCTGCATTGACCACACTCTTCCTCTCTGTGGGCTGCAATGGCAAACCTGCACCTGGGCTCCCTGCCACAACCCTGCAGGAATACAGCACCGCAGCAGAGACTCAGCGCCAGAGCAGAGCCTCAGTGCCAGAGCAGAGCCTTGGCGCCAGAGCAGAGCCTTACCGCTGCAGCAGAGTCTCAGCACCAGAGCAGAGCCTCGGCACCGCAGCAGAGCCTTACCACCGCAGCAGAGACTCGGCACCAGAGCAGAGCCTTACCGCTGCAGCAGAGCCTCAGCACCAGAGCAGAGCCTCGGCACCAGAGCAGAGCCTTACCGCCACAATCTTATCTCCTTCCCGCAGGCGCCCATCCAGGTACGCGGCCCCATCCTTCTTGATCCGGCTGACGTAGATGCTGCTGTCACTGGGAACGTACTGCTGATCTGTCCCACCAACGATGTTGAAGCCCAACCCTTGGGTAAACCAAAGAGAAAGCTGATGAGAAAACACTCCAAGCTTCAGCCAGCCTTCATGTTGCTGGGAACTGTAACCTGCCATGGTGCCCTGTTTTCCCCACTGCACTAAACCTCGCAGCACACAAACCTGCATCATTCTCTCCTGATCATCACTGTCTAGAAAAGTTATTCGCATGAAACTTGTCTTAAAAGCAAGGGAGAGACCATGAGTGCCTCAGGATGAAGATGCTTCATTCCTTAAAGTATCCATGAGTTGCTTTCAGGTGTGTGTTGGGGAACAGAGGGACATGTCATAATTTTTGGAATGCCAGTGTAGCCCTCAGCAGGAATCACAGAATGTTAGGGGTTGGAAGGACCTCAAGAACTCATCAAGTCCAAACTCCCTGCCAGAGCAGGATCTCCTACACCAGATCACACAGGAACACATCCAGGTGGGTTTGGAATATCTCCAGAGAGGGAGACTCCACGACTCCCCTGGGCAGCCTCTTCCAGTGCTCTGTCACCCTCACAGAGAAAAAAAAAATTCCTCCTCATGTTTCCATGGAACCTCCTCTGCCTCAGCTTCCACCCAGTGGCCCTTGTGCTGTCACTGGGCATCACCCAGCAGAGCCTGGCTCCAACCTCCTGGCACTCATCTTTACATCTTTATACCCATTGCTGAGGTCACCTCTCAGTCCCCTCCTCTCCCAGCAGCACAGCTCCAGCTCCCTCAGGCTCTCCTCATAAGGAAGATGCTCAACTTCCTTAATCATTTTTGTGACTCTGTGCTGGACTCTTTCAAACAGTTCCCTGTCCTTCAGAACTGGACACAATATTCCAGATCAGCTTCAGCAAGGCAAGAGTAGAGAGGGAGGAGAACTTCTCTTGACCTACTCACCACAGTCCTTCTAATACACCCCAGAATGGCATTGGCCTTCTTGGCCACAAGAGCACATTGCAGCTCATGGTCAACCTTCAATACGCTCGGACTCCCAGGTCCTTTCCCCCTTCACTGCTCTCTAACAGGTCAGTCTCTAACCTATTCTTCCCCAAACTCCATACTTGCCCTTGTTGAATTTCATTCAATTTCTCCCTGCCCGACTCCTCAGCCTAAGGCTCACCCAGTGGCAGCACAACCTTCCGGGGTGGCAGCCACTCCACCCGGTTTGGTGTCATCAGCAAACTTGCTGGCAGGGCACTCTGCAGCGCAATCCACCTCTTCAGCACGGCATGAAAAGAAGGAACGCATTCTGTGCTTCGCAGGAGGTTACAGTAAATCATTACCTTTGAACAACAAGAGATCATGCCTGACAAGAGTTTCAGGAGCTGGGAAACCCAGTGAGGAAAGGCAAAGAGACTACAGATGAAGAACAGGCAAGTGGAACTGTGTGATCAGCAGCAGGGCACCCAGAGCTCAGAGGGCCCCTGTTTCACATCTCAGGAGCTGGAACTGGCATCCCCAACCTCCAGGAATAAGCTACTTCAAATTGTATTATAATTGCTTTGCTCTGTTTCAAGACTTTAAAACATGACAGGCAATAAAGACAACATTCTGAGATGTAAAGCTGAATGCAGAGGAATGCACACACATAAAAGAGAACTCTCCACAGTTTTGTTCACTTCTTACAGTTCTTTAAAGTCAGCCTGGACTACAGATCTCTAGCTGGAACCACCTGCTGGGCTGAAGTGCAATTAAAGATTAAGGCCTCTTGCTTCACTGAAATCCAGAAGAACGATCTGCATTTCAAATCCAGAAAATCCACAGATCCCAACAGCACTTTACCCATTGCACAGGCAGCTAAGTTTCTCTGTACATAATGGTAAGTGACAAGGGATGGGAAAGATTCCCTAAGAAGAGGTTTGCAATTAAAGAGAAAGAAAAGTTGATGGGACAAAATTTCAAAAATCCAAATATAAAATCAAAGTAGATAGAGGGAAAAAGACGAAACAAAACCTAAAACCCCACAACCCTTTTTTTTCTTCTGATACAAACCAGTCATCTAAAACCTACAGTCAAGAACAGCTCAAGGCAAATTCTCTGGCACATTCAGCCAGGCTGACTGGTTTATTTTCTCTTTCTTTCTCACCTTCTCTCAAAACTGTGACTAGAAACTTCGGAAAGGAGAGTTGCAAATGAAAGTAAAACCACCTTGTGCCTGCTGGGTAGCAGCATTTTAAATCAGTCATAGGAGATCAAAGGATGTACAAGATGAGTCATGCTATTTTAAGTGTACATCCACAGTTGGGAAGTAAAGAAATACTAATAGCAACCTTGTGCCACCTTTTTTTTCCTCCCCTTCCCAGCAGCTTCAGATAAACAAGGAAGAAAATGGAAGCAGCAGCAGGTTGAAGAAACTCTGGCATTTCAGCCAGAGCAATATCTATTCCAAGAAAGGGCAACTGTGCACAGTAACACCCTTTGATGGAAATCAAAAACTAAAGATCACCCAAAAAAGCCCAGAAACCTGGAGCAAATAAGCTGAGATCAAGGGGAATCAATACCACAGAAAGTGCAGGGTTTAATCAACACTTATTAAAAAGCCAGAAAGATGTAATCAGCTCTGGAATACATTGAATCTCTCTCACATATATAAAACACCTCAAATCTATCTTTTATATGTGTATACACACACGCACACACACATACACACACATATATATAAAAGCATACATTTTGCAACTTTTCCCTCATGATTGGAAAACTAATCAGAAGTCACAGGTTTCATCAGCAGAGGCAACATGAGATCAGAGTAGATCTTTGTGACACAATGGCAGCAGTTCATACTTGACCAAATTAAGCACTCTCAGGGTTTTTCGTTGTGCCTTCCCTTTCTAGAACTTAAACTTCCACTCTGGCTAAAAATATCTCCCTCCACCATTTCTTGAGCTCCCTCTTTCAGTTCACACAGCCACAGGAGACACAGCACAACCAATGGGGAAGGAGTAAAGGGAAGAAGAGAGCACACAGCACAAAATCTCCTGTCTCCAACCTACCAGAAGTGGAATGGCAGAGCTTTAAACTCAGGTTCTGGGCTAAATTTCTGTCCCACCCCACATGCCTAATTTACTCCTTCAAACTTAGTTCCTCAAAAAGGCATTAAGATAATCATGATTGGCAGGATTAAGAGAGATTGACTAATACTGGAAACTGAGCTGATAAAGTTACTTAGCTTTCCATAAAATCAGATTTTTCTGCCTAATTTTGGCCAGAGGGAAATCTGAAAGAGAGACATACACACGTTGTTTGGCCACTGTAAATATGTTCACCTCCTCAGCAGGCTTTTGACAGAGATGTTTTAGTATCAGACCTACTTTTAAAAGTTGCAGTCATAATACCAGTTAGAGAGACTATGAGGTTACATTATGCTTTGCAGGTAACCGTTTTGTTTCCTCCACAGAAATGACTAATACGCATGGTAAATGCATCAAGGTCTTAAGGGGCTGTAGGACCTTCAAATGAGTGACAAGGCTAGAAAACTAACTCTAAAAATACAGTCTGTCCTAGTAACAGGACAAATGCTTTCTGTGGTAACCAGATTTAAACTGTTGTGGCCACATGCAAGAGCTCTGTTCTGCCCTTCCAAATCCCCTTCCAGTTTCCTCAAAATGTTAGGCTCCCAAGCGTATGGAAGTAGCTTTCTCACCAGAACCAGCCTCGTTTGGCAGGCAATTTTCGCAGATTTCACTGTCTGGAGCTCCCAGCTGTGCGGGCAGGGCCGCGCAGCTTTCAGAGCGCTGACCACTGCCGAGGTGCGCAGGGAAGGCAGAAGGTCGCCTGCTGGGCTCCCCGCTGGGGCTGCGATGGGCGGCAGAAGGGCCGGGCCCGAGAGCAGCCTGGGGAGCAGCCCAGGCGGCAGCCCTGCAGTGCCGTGGGCCCGGGGGTGTGCAGCCCAGGCCGCCCGGCAGCTGCACCCTGCGGTAGGGCGCACAGAAGGGCTACCAGCCCGCCTGCCTCCCTGCTCCTTCCAGAGCAGGCTCTGCGCACCAAAGCTGCCCTTGAGCTCCCCTGCAGTACTCCGAGCCAGGATTTCACTTCAGAGCCGCACGTCTGGTGCTACCTGACTGCGCTTCTTAAGGGGCCACCTGAACCGCATCAGAAATCCTGCAGTAACGCGAGGGCAGAGAGGTGTCTGCAGGCTGCCAGGAGAGCACAGGCTGCTGCGGCAGGGAAAGCAAAGCCAAAAACGTGCTCCACAGACTGCCCTGCGCTCCTCTCACTCACCACCACCATCCCGAAGCCCTTTCTTACCGCTGTCTCGAACAATTAACGCGCTGCTGACGTTAGCAGGTCCCTGTGCACACCGTCCCTGACGTTTTTCACAATACCTCTCGCTTCTGGGTACCCGATAATACGGCTTGGGTGCGAAGCCCCTGCGGACGGAACGCAGCGGCAGCTGCTGGCGATGGCAGCTCGGCCGAAAGCCAGACGCGAGTCGTGCCGCCGAGACAGCAG
>VWYK01067202.1:23466-37584 GCA_013399775.1 Semnornis frantzii | reverse complement strand
TGACTGAAGTCACTCATGAGCACCAAGGAGCTTGCTCTAGAGGCTACCTCATGTATGCCAGCCTGTGTGTTTGCGATCCCTTGGGTTCACTGCCACTAAGCTTACTGCACATCTTGGTTTTGCTTGGAGATCATTAGATGGAACTCATCCCTGCAAATCCAGACCACATATCCTAACACCAAAAAGAGAAATGGTTCCAACTTCTAACCTTCATTATTTAAGTGTCCTTGATCTGAATTCTGCTGAATGTACACTCAGTAATGTAAGACCAGATTCAGTAGTCAACAGTAGAACATTTCAGCGAGGTTGTTCCTTCTCTGCGTGGGAACTCCGGTGATAGGTTTGTGGTCTTTGTATCACTAGACTGAGTCCTACTTTGTTCTGATTCTTAAGAATCTTTTCAAGAAATTAGCAAATCTTGATCAGAATTATTTTCCAGATACCTTGTACATTATTCCCTGAACATGTTGCTGACATATTAGTGAAGAAATAGTGGGGACTAAACCCACTTTTTCTCATTCCTTGTGAATGCTGCAGAGATATCCTTGTAACTATCATCATTAGTAATAAAATTCAGTTAGTTGCATACATACCTTACACTTTAGTATAGCTACAATAGTTAAAAGTTTCTAAAAGAGTTTTCTGTGTCTTTCTTGATTGATGACTTGTGAATTTAAGCCACTTCAGTAATTTCATTAAGTATATCACTTTTGATCTAGCATATTTCAGAAATGTTTTCAGCAGATTATGTGTACACAGAAACTCTGGAAACAGTTGCACTTAATGGTTGTGGCAACCTGAGCCAAGTTCCTTCAGGCACAGCTTAGCTATCCCTTCTGCTCTGACAGACACAGAAGGTGAAAGGATCTGTACGAGCATCTCACTGCCCTGCCAGCAGTAGAGCTCTGCAGACCCTTGCCAGGACTTCCAGTGTGATGTCTCTACATGTTTATGGATGCAGCTTTTGGGAGCGACCTGTTATTTACAGAACACAATCTAGGACTCTCAAGTGGGTATTTTCATACAGCACAGGGGAAATGCCATTTTATTTATTCTAACCTCTGTAGGTTGATTTTTTAGGGTTTTTGAAGTGTCGATTTATTCTTTTTTTTTTTTCCCATGTCATCTAAATTCTATCACTTTTATTTATTTATTTATTTATTTATTCATTCATTCCAGAGAAAAAGAAAATTAGTAAAGATTCTGTTTGGAGAAAGCTATACATGAAGGACACTTTCTAACCAACAGTGAGTGATGTTTCTGTTTTTCACACCTTCAATCTTCTTATACAGAAATTAGCATTCATAAATTGCATTGATATTCATTATTTATAAAATTCCTGACACCAGTTTGTTCTTCTGAAAAATGTGCCACATCCTATGAGTTTCACATGGCTGAAGTCAACTACAAACAGCATCCTACTTTAAGAGGCAGATACAACATATGAATCTTGTAGGATTTTAGCTTGAAACCCATTCAAATAAGCTCTAAAGCTGTGAGATTTATTCCTGTTTCCTCCCAATCCATCAGATTTTAGTATTACATGGTTTTGAAAGTTTATGTGAGTTTTGTTAGTGGCATTACAACACCAAATCAGGCTGTCTCATTTAGTCCTACTATCTACCTTAAAAAAAAAATGGTAGGTACTAGAAATGCATATGGTTGGAATAGCAGGAATATTTTGCTGTTTATAGCTTCAAGATTGTGGAAGGAATTTCTTTAAATACAGTTTGTTTCTTTGATATCAACACTACCAAGTATGCAGGGATAGTACAGAGCTGTGCAGTTGCACAGCTCCAAGAGATAGAGTGGAAAACCCTTGTTTAAGGATACATACCTGCTCTCATCACTATGGTAATTCACAGTAATTTGCTTTGTTTCTTCTAAATGCCTACGCAATATGAAAAAAAATTAGTTCCTGAATAACAAAATGAGGGGGAAAAAAGTTGTGTTTCATTTTAAGAATGAAGGTCAAATCTTAACACACACACACACACACACACACACAGAGACATGCACACACAGACAGATATAGATAAGGAAACAAAAATTGGGAGAATGTTGACATTGATAAAAAAAAACATACAAAACATGAAAAATAAGATACTAGTATGGTTTTCCAGTTGGAAAGTTGCCAGATTTTCTCAAATTCTTGCTACTGTGTCTCATTCAAGTTTTCATCAAACCTTCTGGGATTTTTGCATCAATATGTCTGTAGGTGTAAGCTTATATGATAGACAGATTTCTAATAATAAACAGCAATAGATAGAATCTGGAATGTATGGCCTCAATCTTAATTAAAATAAAGGTTGTTTTAAAGCATTGTCATTACATTTGTTTTATACAAATATCTTCTTAATCTTCCTAAATAAACAGTCCTAATTTCTGTCTCAAATAAACAGCAATAGACAGAATTTGGAATGTGTGGCTTCAGTGTTAATTAAAATAAAGGTTGTATTAAAACATTGTCATTACATTTGTTTTATGCAAATATCTTCTTAATCTTCCTTAAGTAAGATGTTTAACTTATTTTCTAAAGTTAATTTCAATGTACTACTTCAGTTTGTTTGGGATTCATATAAATGATTCATTGCAGGTAAGTTTGACACTCAGAATAATTTAAACAGTTCATTTCTTCTGAACAAAACAGATTTGTTAGATGAAATCCACCCATATCATGTATTCGACTAACTCATTTCCTTTGGGACTGCAGGGCGCCACAGTCATTAAGAACACACTTTAAAACCGTGCCTTAGAGTAACACACCGCTGCAGCCCTGCATGCAGTTTAGCTTGCTGGCTCCAGCAGGCAACAGAGCAACCCTGCAAACAGCTGCGAGGGAAACTCAAGTGTGCCTAGAGGGAGGGGTTTCACGGGTACAGGAGTTCCATTTCTCCTCTTGCTGGTTTTCCAGGTAAGGGCTAAACATCAGCTGGCCCTACACTCCTATGCCAAGCACAAGTATCCCATTTATTTTTCATGTGGTGGACAGGACACTTCAGTAAAAGGCAATGCATCATCAGTGCACATGGCAGCAAAATTATCAATCCCACAGCCCTGGAAACTGCATGAGAGTCAGGCTGGGTGAAACCTGCTATTTTCACCTTACAGATGAAAAAAGCTTTGTGACTTATAGCCATTGAGGAAAGCTTTTGCTTTGAGGATCTGGTATCCCATACAAGCTTTTATAAAAGCAACATCTACTCAAAGAAGCGGATGTGGCTACTAACTTAGATCTTCTTTTTCTTCCGTCACAATAAATTCATACATTTTGTTACAGAAACACATTCCATGACTGATTTAATGACCCTAAGCCATTTTTATTCCTCTGAATTCTATATGCCTTCTTTGAAAAGAAATATTTCAGAGATAGGAAAACCACAGGCATGGCTGCGGAATTCAAAAGCAACACCAACTAAGCATGAGTCTCAACAAATAGAATTCGTTGTGTTTGTTCTCATAGTTCTTACACTGCACACAGATGTACAAATGTATGTATAGACATGTATGTATGTATAGATATGTATATGTACACACACATGCAAAAAGCGTGTTCACTACTTGTCTGAGGGAGCATGTCTGTCCAAGGGTATCACTGCAGAAAGATTTATGGCTCCTGATGATATTGACAAGGAAAGATCACAGAAGATCATTAAAAGACTCACTTTTCTATTTCAGATTAATTTACCTCCACATCAGTTTTTGACCTTACATAATATACTAAGTGATCTTTAAGGTTCCTTCCATTTTATGATGCTATGATGCCCAGGAATTTTAAGTCATTTTCATATTCTCTTTCACTGTGCATCAGCAACAATATTACTAAATGCATTGCCTGGACTCAAACCCCAGAATTGGCAGCCTATCAGATGTGATTTCAGCTTGTGTCTGAACTTTGGAGCACAGGAAATTACAAAGCTTCCTCAGAGCAGTAGGGGTTCAGAATTCAGCGACAGTTAGAAGAGAAGCTTGATAGAATGATCTGACACCGATCAGTGGTCATACATCAGCACACCATCCACATGAAACTTGCACATAAAAGAGGGGATAAAAGAAAAGGAAGCTTGCAAATAAGAGGCAAACTTTGAAGAAGGAAAGACTGTGCCAGCAATAATCATTTTCAAGAATGAATTAGTAAGGAAGAAAAATGCATGGAGTAATATTTTACATGTATCTGCCAAATGATCTGGGGCTGTATTTATTAGTAAGAAGATGTAACAGTCTTAGAAATGATGCTGTGTCCTCCACTTACACATCTCTTGATCTTCACGGTAGTCTGCACCATGGCTGACATGCCTGTTCCATTGTATACACGCCCATTTCATCCTGCTCCAAATGATAAGAAGCCTGCTTTATGATAATGAATGGCAGGTTAACCAAGTGCTGAGGAGAAATTCTCAGATTTTAACACTTGTGCTGAAAGATATACATTTGAAAAATGGAATTTCAGTCCCTCCAACTGGCTTTGCAAACCTCAGAAGACAGTTCAGCTTGCATGGAGCATCTGAAAGCTTACAGAGAGAGAGCTGAGAGGAATAGTCCAGTTATTCAGATGCTGGATGAAAAAAGAGGCACATTAATTAGCTCCTTTTTCCTCTGGCATGGTATTTTATTAGAGAGAATAATGTGAAATCCCACACACTTGCCAAGAGGGACTAACCAACTTGCTTCTCCACCTGCACCTACTGCAGTTTTCAAACTGCACTTTTCAAACTCTAATATGTTCTGACACTACTGAGTACCCCAGGAGAGCATAGCTGGTTTCCTCCAGACATCCTGCCTGTTAGCAGGTCTGCACATCTAAAGGCAGATGTTAATTGATTCACGCTGAAGGCTTTGGCAGGTCCAGCTTGTTAGGCTGCACCCAAGGTAACATGCTGTGCAGAATACCTCCTTGTCCAGAGGAACTGAGGGTTAAGTAATTCTAATGTCCTAATAAGGCTCTTCCTTAGAAGGTAGATAAGATTGTGTCTGCTACCCATTAGCAACTTTGGCTTATCATACAACTGGAGAAAGACAGTACAAGGAATATGCAGATCTGGGGGATGTTAAGCCCTAGCTAACTGGATTATCCTTCCACGTACAAGCAACTGGAATTTTAGATTTGCTTATTAATCCTAGCTTTACTTTTTCTCCTAGAGTGAAAATGTTTGGAATTAAAGCTATGCTTTGCCAGCAGATGTAGTGATTAATACTAACTCTGTCCATTAGGAGTTGTAGTGAAGAGAACTTCAAAATAGGTGTTTACTCCCTGTTTGATGGAATTAAGTCTCTGCCTACTGCTTTTCCATATTCAGTATCATGATAAAGTAAGTGGTGGAAACAGAAGTGAAGAATCTCATGCTATGAGGTGCCAAACCCTCTGGTTGTCACTGGGAAGACCAGGATTCCCTTTGGGATCTAAGGTAAGAAACTACACTGTACATATTTCCTGATGTGAAAGCAAAGAAGAGAGTTAGATCTTCTGCACAGTCTGCACAGGATTGGTGGTAACCAGCAATGGTTGCACCAAGGCCAAATCATGCCTAACAAATTCAGTGACTTTTTATGATGAGGTCACAGGAACAGCGGACAAGGGACAGGAAACTGACATCATTTACCTGGACCTGAGTAAGGCATTTGCCTCTGTGCCACAGGGCATCCTGGTCACCAAGCCGGAAAAAAACATGGACTGGAAGGGTGGAGCACTACTGGGTAAGGAATTGGCTGGATGGTGGCACACAGAGAGTGGTGATCAAGGGCACAATGTCTACCTGGAAACCAGTGTCAAGTGGCATCCCTCAGGGGTCAGTGCTGGCACCAGTGCTGTTTGACACCTTTGTCAGTGCCATGGACAGAGGAATCAGTGTAGCCTCAGCAAGTGTGCAGATGGCACCAAGTTGTGTGGCACAGTCGACTTGCTAGAGGGCAGGGATCCATTCAAAGGGACCTGCACAGGCTGCAGAGCTGTGCCCAGGAAATCCTCATGACTTTCAACAAGGCCAAGTGTAAGGTCCTGCAGCTGGGTAGGCACAATCCCAAGCACAACTCCAGGCTGGGTGGGGAATGGCTGAGAGTAGCCCTGAGGAACAGGCCCTGGGGGTGTGGGGTGAGGAAAAGCTCAAGATGAGGCTGCAGTGTGAGTGCAGCCCAGACAGCAACTGTGTGCTGGGCTGCAGCAAGAGCAGTGTGGGCAGCAGGGCAAGGGAGGGGATTCTGCCCCTTTGCTCTGCTCTCCTCAGACCCCACCTGCAGTCCTGTGTGCAGTTCTGGAGCCCCCAGCACAGGAAGGACATGGAAGTGTTGGAGCCAGTCCAGAGGAGGCCACCAAGATGCTGAGAGGGCTGCAGCAGCTCTGCTGTGAGGACAGGCTGAGAGAGTTGGGGCTCTGCAGCCTGCAGAAGAGAAGGCTTCCAGGAGACCTTAGAGTAGCCTTGCAGGATCTGAAGGGGGCTCCAGGAAGGCTGGGGAGGGATTATTATTGACAAGGTCTGGGAATGACAGGACAAGGGGTAATGGGTTTGAAGTGTCAGAGGGGAGCTTGAAAGTGGATGTTAGGAGGAAGTTGTTTGCAGTGAGGGTGGTGAGACACTGGCACAGGTTGCCCAGGGAGGTTGTGGTTGCTCCCTGCCTGGAGGTGTTCAAGGTCAGGTTGGAGGAGGCCTTGAGTGAGCTGTACTAGTGGGAGGTGTCCCTGCCTATGGCAGGGGCTTGGAACTGGATGATCCTTGAGGTCCATTCCAACCTTACCATTCTGTGATTCTATCTTTGTAGTAAAGTAGAAGTAGCACTAAGCTTCTTCTTCATGTCTGTCTTTAGATGCCTGTGGTATACAAAGTCTTGCTGTATCTTAGACTGTGATTTGAAACTGTTTTTTTATTAAAATGAATGAAGAAAATATCATTCGAGTCTCACAACTCTGTATTTTGTTTTAAAAAATCATTTTCTCATGAAGCTGAGACGATAATTATGGTTTTTTTTTCCTTTCCTTTTAAGGGTATATAATACAATTTCTCATCTTATAAATGAGTATTTCCCCTAGATGTACAGCGGGAAGGAAGCATCCTAAAAACTTATAGGACTCTATTCCTCTGAATAAAGATACACACAAAGGAGAATGCTCTTGGCTGCTGCAGATACAGTTACTGAATGTTATGGATATGAAATTTCTGTGGGAAAAAATAAAACTATGTCTTTCTTTAGAAGTAGCTCAAATCCATAATTTCATTTTAAAACCTTGAAATAGTAAATAGGCTTATTAGTGACTTTGGAAGGTAAGTACAGAGGAAATTTGTTTTACTGTTTTCATCCTATACAAATGCTACAGAAAATAGGCACATCCTTGAGATTCTGATTGGGAACCAAATAATAACAGAAGCCTTAACGGTCGGCACTGCATACTGGTTTGTACTGTCTTTTCTCTCTCCAGCTCTGGAAAAAACCCACAATGTCAGCTACACTTTATACACAGGGGTTCTTTTGTTGTGGGTTTGGGGTTTTTTATGTTTATTTCAGCCCCCAACCTTTATGCTTATTTTCTGGGCTATTAACTGATGATCAGCTCTGAATCCATAGCAACAAATGTTTTTCTGTCTTTGTGACTGGGGTAGGGGAGTGGGGAGAGATTCTAGGTTGTTTAGGTGATCTTGTAGCATTCAGTAGAGATAAGTTTTTAATCCACTACAGAGAGGAAAATGAGTGTTTGTGTGATAGAAGAGATACTGCCAGGGTGAGAAAGTGTGATAGCTGTAGGAAAAGCTGACTGAACAGCCTTTTATGCTTCCAAGTCACCCACAACTGGAGAAGCATTTGAAATATGTCCCTTAATTAATGCAATAGCATGTGATAATTTAGCCTCAGAGAATCCTGGGGTTTCATTTTTTTCAAGGTTTTTTTTTTTAACATTTTATTTTAATCTGACAAATGAACCAAGAGGATTTACTTTTGCTGTGTGGGGGGAATGGCTTGGGAAACACTGCATACTTAGAACAGATTTCAGCTATCCAAGGCTGGAGCTGTGACAGCTTATTTCACCCCCAATATGTGGATTTTATTTTATTATAAATGATAAATGTGTAGTTCTTATGGTTCAAAACTGTTAACTGTGTGTGTAGTATTAGTGATGCCACAGCTTGGTCTAAAGATAATTACAATGCAGAAGGCTTCCTGAAAATCAGATGTTCATCTCTCTTTAATGCAGTTAGGCAGTGTGGTAACTGCTACCTCAGAACTTACACCTTCCAGTGTCTTTGTAAATATGCATTTTAGACACACCAAGTGTGTCCACCTGAATAACTTAAAAAAATATTAAAATAAAAATGTCTTTGTGTCTTTTTATAGTATGACTCTCAGTTGCTTGCTTAATTAGTGGTCTCTTCTCCTAGCTAATTAGCAATAGAACAAGGGGGAATGACCTCAAATTGTGACAGGGTAGGTTTGGACTGGACATTAGGAAAACCTTTTCAGAGGAAAAGTAGCCAGAAATTGAAATAGGCTGCTCAGGAAGGTGGTTGAGTCACCAAGCCTGGATGTGCTTAAACGCTGTTTAGCTGTGGTGCCTGGGCATATGGTTCAGGGGTGATCTTTCTAGAGTAGGGTTAATGGTTGGACTTGACCATCCCAAGAGTCTTTTTCCGGTCTGAATGGTTCTGTGATTTGCACTAGGAAAGAAGTTCAGATAGAAGTTTCAGTATATTGGGAAACATCTTTCCACGGCCAATAGGTTTTTCTCTCTTAAATTCTACTTCACATATAACTTTCCTTAAGGTAATGATAACTCCTGCTACTTATAGCTGCAGGCTGCTGAAAGTCAGCATTCAAAATGTGTTCTAAGTCCTTTCTGCTCTCATTTGCAATCTCCCTATGTACTGTTCTTTGTCTATAAGCCATTTTATTACAGTGCAGGTAAAACATGGTTTTGGAGGAAGAAAAATCATGCCTGCTATTGAAGGGTGTGTGTGACAGTGCACTTCAAAGGACGTCTGTTTCTTGTCACAGTTTAATTGGAAAAAACTAGAGTCAGTGAAAGGTGGTCTTGGTGGTCTTCAGTGCCTGTGACAAACATCCACACGCTGTGGCTGGGAACAATTTTCCGCACCCTCCTCCCCTCCATTCTCGACACTCCTACCCCTTGTATTTAAAGGTTAGCTCTGCCAGGTATGCTGCACAGACGTTGATTTAGTCAGTGTTAGCAGGTATCATTATTTACTGCAGGATTACTGACTTCTTGTTAGCACTTCCAACTAAGCAATGACCTGCCACTGTGCCCAGGGAAGTGCTTATTCCTCACTCTTGTCAGTCTAAGCCTTATTGTGCTATTTATGTACACCCTTCTGCTGCACCTGGTTGTTTTTTGACAAATAAAGACCCAAGCTGTGATCTAATGCAGTGACAACAGCCTCGTGTGATAGCGACATTCCTCAGTGACACGCTTGAAAGATGCCTTTGGTCGTCGTGGTGTTATCAACGTCATTTGTCTCTAAAAGATGACAATTTTCTTTTTCTTCCTTGGATTCTTTAAAAGTTTGATTGAAAGACTCTCACACTAATTGATATTGATCAGTGAATGACTGAATCTCTGTTGCCAGCATTGTATCATTCACTAAAATGCCCTTTACTGCACAGACTCAGGCACTTTTATTTTCCCCCAGTCTCCTGATGGCTCACTTTTCCTTTTTTTCAAGTAATAAATAAAGATGGCTTTAGTAACTCAACAGAACAATGATGCCTGTTTTCATCTTTCTTTTTCTGAGAATACTGATGGCCTGGCCACTCCGGTTATCCTGTGGTGGTTAAAATAATCCTTCAAACACAGGAAAACATATAATTTTTTTATATATCACATCAGATATTTTTTAATTGACCTCACCCTTGCACTGCCTTCTTCAAGGTATTTCATTCACACTTGGATTTCTGCTCTCCTGCAAACATGTCTCTTTCCAAGTGCCTTGGAGGACTGTGCTAATCTGTCAATAACACTCAGCTGAGATTCTAGCAAATGAATGATCTGTCCTGTATACTTCTTCAGGAATATAGAAGGATTGTTGCCCTGATGGACTGAAATTGTATTTTACCTTTAAAATATCCATGGTGAATCCATCCTATGACATTAGGATATCCCACAGCATTAGTTTTTTCCCTTCTCACACACTCAGCAAAACCATCATTTTCTTCCAGAGCTTATCCCCGTGCCTTGGGTTTGTTGGTGTCTACCAACTACTTCTTCACTTATGATAATTTAGTAGAGTACTGTATATCTCATGTGAAATGACAGTTGGTGTTACAAAGTAGTAGAGAAAGGAGCAGCATCTAGCTAGATCATAGAATTATAAAATCCTAGTGGTTGGAAGGGACCTTTGGAGATACAGTCCAACTCCACTGCCAAAGCAGGATTTACCTAGGGCAGGGCACGCAGCAACACATCCAGATAAGACTCTTTGGGTTGTTGCTTAGGGGAAAGATCACGTTTGCTTTGAGAATATAGCTGTGCTTGACCACAGTCATTTCTGCTCTTTACTGATGAAAACCTTCCCTGCCTCCTAATCTCTTTTTCTTCCCAAGTGCCTGAGATCTTAGGGTTTATACCTGTAGCTAGGAGGTGAGATTTTTCTTCTTTGTTCTAGAGCTTACTCTTGGCTTTCTACAGAAATACCTAACTTGTGTTCATGTATGGCCTTCTGGTATATGCTACACTGTACTCTGAGGGTTGGTTAGCAGAAAGGGGCTGCCAGCGTGGTACTGTGCCAAGAGTGCACATCTGCAAGACATCCTACCTACACCTCTGCAAAGCATCCTGATGAATCTGGAGGCCATCTGTCTCTCTCCCAGCACCTTGTTAGTGCCTGGGAAGATCATTGACAGAACTCCCTGCAAGAGTTTGGGTACTGTCTGGAAACTGTAGTTAACCCTGGGAATCTGCAGATATAGCTTTTGTGAGTACTCAAAAGCCTCTTTTGCAAAACTCTGTGAACTCCTAAGTGAGCCTGAATGACTTCTGCCTTAAGCAGGAAGGAGCTTCTCGAGTTCCTCTAGTGGGCAAGCAGAATAATCTTCTGCAAGAGCTGCAAGAGCTTCTCTTCCAGTTCTAATGGTTTAATGTCTGTTGTATTATCGCTAGATATGTCTTCAGTGTTCCAGATTCTGTCTTTTCCTCTGTGTCATGTTTTCATGACCGTTGCAAAGAACCCATTATTATTAAAATTGTGCCCAGTTGCAAGATTCCTGAATATCAAAACTGATACATTATATTTTTATTTTTTTTTAAATACCATCTTGCCACACCATAATACTTACCTGATACACAGATAAAGTGTTTCTAAGAGTGTTTATAGGATAAAGTGGGCAGTGGGTTGCGGGTACCATGTTCATCTAAGTTTCTAAGGCTTTTTTTTTTTTTTTTTCATCAGAAAAGAGTGAAAATACTGTTGCATGCAGGGATGTGTGTGTGTATAACATCCATGTCTGCTCCTTTGTGATGCTTCTGTCATGTTTTTTTCCTTTTACCCACTTGGGGTAGATGCACTACTACATATATGACTGAAGAACAACTTACTTCTAGTTGAAGGGCCACATCCATGTTCAGATATACCTTGTCAAAAGGTTGTGCTAAAGTCTGTATGTCTGCAAAAGTGTATATATACAATTAGGGTATAGATTACAAATCACCCAACAAGTTCTGATTTGTGAAAGAAAATGCTTTGTCTCTGAATTAACATCTATTCAGTGTCGCAAAGCCTTGAGTGTATATTACTCACAGTAAACTCTTATTAGTGATGAAATTAACTCAGTTGCAGACATTAGTTCACCTTCACACTCCAGTATATGCTATATAAGACTGTGCATGCAATGGTCAGCTGAGGAAGGGAGCTCGTTGTAGACCAGCCCCTGGCATCTGTGCATTTCCAGGTTCAAACACTGGCCGTGCCTCACAGGCAGTGCTTTAGCAAAGACAATGCTGATGAGAAGCACTCTCTGCTGTCTGCCGCTACTGTCTCGCATTCTGCAATGATAAATGTGTTTTGAACAACACTATATTGGCTCCATAAAAGAAAATTACTCATGTGTAAATAGTAGTGGAAGGCCTGCCAAGGGAATAATGAAACTCTAGGGGTTTAGTCATTGCTATTCAAACAAGTGAAATTGTTGAAGGCATTGTCAGCTTCATTTTCTTCTCTGGTCTAAGCCCTTAATACTGCTGTAGTCTTTGTAGCTTGCAAAGAATGTGACCAGACCAATTCTATAGAGTTCCCTATATAGCTCCAGGACAATTTATTACTTGAGTAAATTCAATTCCTGTAGTATAAGACTCATCACTGGTTATATTTTAATTTAGTATATTCATCCAGAAAATGAACTGCAGAGATGATCAATAGGAAAACTCTTTATAAGAGTAATAATGTTGAGGGTGATCTATGGAAGGACAAACTGCTCTCATAAGGCTAGGAGGAAAAACTGCCTGAAGATGAGGATGGAAGTCTCACCTTTATACCAGTGCTGTTATCATGTAGTCCAGTTTTCTATGTCCATCTCCTCTGCCTTGCCAAGTTTTCAGATCAAACTGTGGGCTGTTGCACTTGAGTTGTTCACAGGTGGTTTAAAGAAAATTCTGTTGTTCAGCTGCTAGGTGGGGGAGGAGGGGGAAGCTTATGGATGTTCTTAAGGGTGTACGATGATCTGTACAGCATTCTGGAGATGAACCTTACGACAAAACCATCCAGCTATTAAAACTCCACAGAGTTAATTATGTCTTTGATAAGTACATTGTTATTCTAAGCAAACCTTTCTCTCCATGCACAGGGAGACAGTGACAAGTTGGAGTTGAATTTTGGGGACTGGGAAATCGGATTGGCAGGGACACACACAGTGTTTTGCTTCTTCTGGGAGGAGGGGCTTAGCACAACACTACCTCCTTTCAATATTTTCCAAAGGGATTATATTTCAGATGCACCACTCCTCATCTCTCCCCTCTTCCTCTAGTCACCAATGAACTTGGAAAGAATCAGAATTTTGGTAAGTTTAAGACGTCAAACACCTTAAGTGTAGCACTTCCGAGACTTGGGATGCAATAATAGACTTTTTGTCAGCCATTCAGATCCACAGCAATATAATGTTTTCTATTACACACTAAAAATGGTGTTTTGGTTTTAAATAAGTGTTTTATACCCTGATGTAGCAAGCACTTCGTTTCCTGTATGTTTGAGGGTGGGTTATGTTTGGGTTTTGGTTTCTTGTCTGGGTTTTTTCAGATAAATCACAAAAGCTTTTCCAAATTCCCAAGACTGGTTTTGATCCCTTGATTAGCTTCCTGATAAATAACATTGCAGTCTGAATTGGAGCACAAAAGAAAAAAAATCATCAAGTATAATGGTAAAGCTCAATTGTTGCTTTTTCTGGCTTCCATGGAAACTTTCCTATGATAAGATGTCAGATGGTAGAGAAGCAGAGTGGAGAAAATAGCTTGACTAAGCTGGAAGCAAAATTCCAGGCTCAGCTAATGCATACTCAGAAGAGCTGTTTGCCTGTAAGCTTAAGTGGTTGGTTTCAGATTAGTAAATCAAGTAGTAGTTGATTGAAGATATGAGATCTTAATGTCCTGAATCCATGGTTATGATGTTGCCACTTTGTCATTAGGATCATTTTCAGTCTGGTAGGTGGGTGGTGTATAACACTGTTCCCTCAGTGGAAAGCAGGTCATACCTGTTCATCTAGACAGTTTTCAGGGTTTGTCTGATTTTCCTTGAGCACAGATTTCCAGCAAGTGGTCTGCGAAGTAAACAGATGCTTGTGAACATTTAACATTGGATCATGAAGAACAGAATTTTACTCTATAATGAACCTCAACTTTCTCCACCTGTATATTATATAACATTAAAATTTACATTACTATCATTTTTATCTGTTTCAATCATATTAGAAACCAATGAGAAATCATTCAGTGGTGATCAAGGGCACAATGGCTACCTGCAGACCAGTGACAAGTGGCATCCCTCAGGGGTCAGTGCTGGCACCAGTGCTGTTTGACATCTTTGTCAGTGTCATGGACAGAGGAATCAGTGCAGCCTCAGCAAGTGTGCAGATGACACCAAGCTGTGTGGCACAGTTGACTTGTGAGAGGGCAGGGATCCATCCAGAGGGAGCTGG
>VWYK01067202.1:6850-23048 GCA_013399775.1 Semnornis frantzii | reverse complement strand
TGTCCCTGTCTATGGCAGGAGGTTGGAACTGGCTGAGCTTTGAGGTCCCCTCCAACCTTACCATTCTATGATTCTATGATTATCACTAAGCTTTATCCAAAGTGCACTGGAAAGAGTTTTTGAAGAAGGCTTTGCAGAGTGGGCAGGCTTTGATCTGATTGCATTTATTATCTGGTGATGCACGTGACAACTCCTTTTATAACTAAAACATTTCTGCTTCAAATACAAAAACATTATACTAGAACAACTTCTCAAATTCTTTAAGAGATTTGTAATGGCCTGAAATAATACTACCTTGACTAAGACAAAAATGCACACTTTTTCTTAATCTTACAAAATAGAAACAGTGTCTACTTGTATGAGGTTGTCCTCCCTTCTCATTGGTACAGTGCTTTTAATCTTCCACACCAAACCAAACCTGACATTAAAAGTTAATTTGCATGAATGTGACCTATGTCTTTCTTCTGAATTTACATACTAAAGTAACAGGGTTAAACTTCAGTCTGTGTTTGTATATTTCTATTGTTTTTTTTAACACTTTGTTAAACCATTCAAATCACTCGACAAGGTGGACAGAAGGTTTCCATTTGCCATTTTTTCATGGCAATAAGGTGCTGTATCAAAGCTAGAACAACTGTTGGAATACAGTTCCAAACTGCAAAACTTGGCCCAAAGGGACTTGAACAACATTTGTTTGACACAGTTACTCAAAGCGCATGGAGACTTGCAAGTGACATGGTGACATCCGCCACATGCTATCCAAGTTGCTCATTCTCTTCCATGGTACACTAAAAATCTGTAACCCCATAAGTGGATCACTGAGCCTCAAGCCATCAACTCACCACCTTAACTTGCATCTCATTCTCCACTGGTGTTGCTTTCACTTTGTTTTAATGAAACCATGGTTGGATGGCGGTGTAAAATAACAGGTGCAGGTCTATCATTATTATGATAATTATTTCTTATAATTATTTTGTCCCTGCTGTACTGTTGAAGGTCATCTAGGCTGTAAAAAGTAGCATTTTGCCAGAATTTTGCAAATGCTTTTCTCTGAAGCACTGGAATAAAGAACCTGTATGTTAAAGAGTTTATGTTGGTAAGCGAAAGGAATTCCCCGTGGCTACATTACCTCCTCTTCAGATGTATTGTTATGTTTCACAAACACTAACCTGAACTAATTTGTATCAAACGGGGCTTTATGGCCCAAAAGAAACATTAGCAATGTTCATAAATCAGAGTTAAACTTAGTTTTGCATGAGCCCTATTTGCTTTTGTGTGTTCTCTCTGTACTGTAATGGCAAAGGGGAAGGTGGGGAGCAGATAAACTTCCACGGCAGAAGCTGCTCAGCTCACTAATGCAATCTGAATTGTCTATCAACACATTAATGCTAAGGTCACAAAGTTAATGATGTTTAAAATTGTATTGTAGCGTTTGCCTTGGCAACCTCACAAAAAGTAGCAACTAATGAAGTGCCTTTGATTTGTGGTGACACTAACCTTGTTTTTTCAGCACCAAAATGCCAGGTTTATGGTTGTAGCTGGAATGCTGCTTTGATTTTTATTGTATTCTGACTATAACTTTCGTACATATTTCAATGGACCAGAGAGAATTTGTACATGGAAAACCAGCATCTATACTTTGAAATGTTTCAGTGCTTAAGGCACTCCTCAGAGAACTCTGCAGATGAAGTCTCATTTCAGGCAGCACCTCGGCTCTGTTAAATCTGACAACACTGTTGCAGTTTGCATTCTGGAAGAAAGGAAAACTTAGATTTGTAATCGTTAAACCAGCAATTTAAGGTTTTAGAATCCTTATTACACTGAGCTGGGACATGCACAGGTTGGATGAGGCCTTAAGTGACCTGTACTAGTGGGATGTGTACCTGCCTATGGCAGAGGGTTGGAACTGGATGATCCTTGAGGTCCCTTCCAGCCTTACCATTCTAGTCCAACCTGGTCTTGAACACGTCCAGGCAGGGAGCAGCCGCAACCTCCCTGGGCAACCTGTGCCAGTGTCTCACCACCCTCACTCCAAACAACTTCCTCCTAACATCCACTTTCAAGCTCCCCTCTGACACTTCAAACCCACTCCCCTTGTCCTGGCATTCCCAGACCTTGTCAATAGTCCCTCCCCAGCCTTCCTGGAGCCCCCTTCAGATCCTGCAAGGCTACTCTAAGGTCTCCTGGAAGCCTTCTCTTCTCCAGGCTGCAGAGCCCCAACTCTCTCAGTCTGTCCTCACAGCAGAGGTGCTGCAGCCCTCTGAGCATCTTGGTGGCCTCCTCTGGACTGGCTCCAACACTTCCATGTCCTTCCTGTGCTAGGGGCTCCAGAACTGCACACAGGACTGCAGCTGGGGTCTGATTTGAGCAGAGCCAAGGGGCAGAATCCCCTCCCTTGCCCTGCTGCCCACACTGCTCTTGCTGCAGCCCAGCACACAGTTGCTGTCTGGGCTGCACTCACACTGCAGCCTCATCTTGAGCTTTTCATCACCCCAGACTCCCAGGGCCTTTTCCTCAGGGCTGCTCTCAGCCATTCCCCACCCAGCCTGGAGTTGTGCTTGGGACTGATGTATGAAGGGGTCTGTGCCTGTGCCCTTAGAGGGGTTAAGTGAACAAGATGGAGACAGCGATTTGAACACTGAATGCATATTCTGCCTTGTGCAGAGGTAGCTGCAACTATCCCAGAACGAAGCTGACAGGAAACAATCAGGTTTCAGAATTAGAAGTCTGCCTTCACACAAAGGGAACATTTCACTTATTAAATACTTCCTCCCTATATTTCCCTTGCCATTTAGGATTTAGACAGTTCTTGTTTAAAGCCTCTGAGTTGTATCCATCTTGGTCTCGTGCTATGAATTAGAAATTTCTCAGAAGCAACTCAGAAACTGGAAAGATGTATACACAGCTTAAAAAATAATAAAAGTAGAACTAGAAAATAACAGTGTTTGTTTAGCATTTAGCTGAAAATCTGTAATTTTTATCTATTGCAACTTCATTTGAAATCATTGAGTTATTGGATGGATAAGAATTAAACGGTCTGGAAAGGAAAATAATAGCTATTTATAAACAGATTTTCATTTTTCTTTTCTATTTATCTGCTGCCTTCTATCATGCTTTACTCATGGAATTGCTAATGTAGTTTTATTCTCATAAGGAGTTATGTCCATTTTTAAAAGTGCATTAATGTATTGTATGTACTCTATAAACTGCCCTTTTTTTCCTTTCTTCTATTGCAGTACCAATTCCACTTAAATTATGGCAATGCTAAATGAAAGAGTATAACTAAATTCTTCTTAGTTCAGCTGTGATGTCTCTTTCATTTCTAGTAATAGCTGCAAAATATTTTGCATGTATCTGTGCAAGGAAAGACACTTAGGACATGGCAAGACAAAGGCATGTAGCTAAGCATAAATATGAGCACAGATAGGGTATTGAGTAGCTGATCAAAACACATCGGATTTCACAGCAGCAGTGGTGTGATAATTGTCAACCTTCCTATGCTATCCTTAAATGCAAAAGAAACTGCTACACTGGCTCTCAGCAAGTAGCTGTGGTAGAGTGGTGACAGCTTCAGAGGGAGAAAACAAGATCATCTCCAGAGGTGTCCCAGGCCTCTCTCCATCTTCATGGTTCTCCTCTAGACCCACTCTAGCAAGTCTATGTCTCTCTTGTGTTGGGGGTCCCAGAGGTGGACACAGTACTCCCAGTGAGGTCTTAGCAGAGCAGAGTGGCAGAATCACCTCTCTCAATCTGCTGGCCACATTTCTTTTGATGCAGTCCAGGATGTGATTTGCCTTCTGGGCTGTAAGTATGCATTGTCAGCTAATGTACAACTTCTCACCCACCACTATCCCCAGATCCTTTTCTGCAGGGCTGCTCTCAATTTCACTATCCTCCAGTCCATATTGATTGAAGATTGCCCTGTTCAGGACCTTGCACTTTGCCTTACTGAGCCCCATGAGAATCTCCTCAGCCCACTTCTCCAGCCTATGCAGGTGTCTCTGAATGGCATCCCATCCTGCAGTCCTAGCAGCAGCAGCACTCAGCTTAGTAACATCTGAAAACTTGCTGAGGTTGCACTCAGTCTCACCACCTATATCATCGATGAAGATACTGAACAGCATCGGTCCCAGTACAAACTCTTGAGGGTCACCACTCGGCACTCATCTCCATCTGGACATTGTGTCATAGTTGACCACCCTTGATATGTATTCATCCAACCAATTCCTTATCCACTCAACACTGCACCATTCAAATCCATCTCTCTCTAGTTTACAGAGAATGATGTTGTGGGGGACTGTTTCAAAGCCTCCATAGAAGTACAGACAGATAACAACTCTTGGTCTTCCCTTGCCCAAAGATGCAGTCACAGCATCATAGAAAGCCACTAGGTTGGTCAGGCAGGACTTGCTCTTGGTGTAGCCATGTTGGTTGTCTCAAATCACCTTCCTGTTTTCCAGGTGCTTTAGTATAGTTTCTAGTAGGATCTGTTCCATGATCTTCCCAGACACAGAGGTGAGATTGAGAGATGAGTGATTCCCAGGGATCTCCTTTCTATACTTCTCTAAATGGATGTAATTTGTCCCTTCTTCTGGTCTCCAGGGACTTCACCTGACTGCCAGGAGTTTTAAAATGTTATGGTTGCTTTACAGCTACATCACCGAATTTCTTCAGAACTCTGGGATGCATCTCATCAGGTCCCAATAGATTTATATATGCTCAGGTTCTTCAGGTGATCCTGAAATTGATCTTCTGTTACAATGGGAGGGACTTTGCCCTACTGGACCCCAACTAGTGGCTTCCTAACTCAAGAGGGGAACTGCCAGAGTAGACTGAGGCAAAGAAGTTATTGACTACCTGATCCTTCTTGTACAGTGACACTGCCTCTCCATTCTCCCTCCTCAGAGCAGGTACCCTTTCTTCAACCTTCCTTGGCTNTTGGTCAGGCAGGACTTGCTCTTGGTGTAGCCATGTTGGTTGTCTCAAATCACCTTCCTGTTTTCCAGGTGCTTTAGTATAGTTTCTAGTAGGATCTGTTCCATGATCTTCCCAGACACAGAGGTGAGATTGAGAGATGAGTGATTCCCAGGGATCTCCTTTCTATACTTCTCTAAATGGATGTAATTTGTCCCTTCTTCTGGTCTCCAGGGACTTCACCTGACTGCCAGGAGTTTTAAAATGTTATGGTTGCTTTACAGCTACATCACCGAATTTCTTCAGAACTCTGGGATGCATCTCATCAGGTCCCAATAGATTTATATATGCTCAGGTTCTTCAGGTGATCCTGAAATTGATCTTCTGTTACAATGGGAGGGACTTTGCCCTACTGGACCCCAACTAGTGGCTTCCTAACTCAAGAGGGGAACTGCCAGAGTAGGACTGAGGCAAAGAAGTTATTGACTACCTGATCCTTCTTGTACAGTGACACTGCCTCTCCATTCTCCCTCCTCAGAGCAGGTACCCTTTCTTCAACCTTCCTTGGCTGGTTGATGAACCTGTAGAAGCCCTCCTTCTTGTTGTTGTTATTCTTTGCTTAAAATAAAAACATGAATAAATAAATAACTATTTAAAAGGCTAAGCAGCTTCGTTTCTTTCTGTTCTGATTTTTCTAACTGTAACTTGACAATTATACAGAGCAATGAAGGAGTGAAAAAAATTGAAAGAGAAAAGTAGAGCCCCCCCTTCAGAGCTTCTGTACAGAGAGTGCTGGTTTTGTCTCAGATACTTGAAGCTACAAGCTTTTGTCAGTTATCAATCTCTCAAGCCAGGATCTGATTTAGATTCCCAGAAAAGACAATCCACCGTTTGTTGGGAAGTGACAGCATCATGCATATGCTAGGAGATAAAATGTCTTTGTCAGTGCAATGAACACTTTAGGAATCTAAAGTTGAAACTAATTAATAGAGAAAAGCTTTTAAAAGTTATAAAAACTTAGTCTACACAATATTTTTATAGAGATATAAAAATATAAATGTCCTTTGTCCTAACTCTCCCTGTGCTCACTTTTCCAGTGTTTCACATCCTCTTGAGCCAACAATTTCTGTATTTTTCAATTAAAAATGTTATTCCAATGTATTCCATTAACCATTTCCAAGAATTACCGGAAAATTTTCTTCTTTACGGAACAATCAGTGAGAATAAAGAAAACAGGAAGTGGTCTCACAACCTCAGTTTTATCCTCAGCTTTCCCTTTCATGCATTTGCAGAGATTTTGGAGTCGGTTTTAGATAAGTGGTCAATATTTTTTATTTAAAATTTCTTCAAAAGAAGACATGACAATGAAAGAATTATTGAATCGGTGGAATGAATTACTCAGATAAAACTGTGCTGAAAGTGCTACTGGGAACTAGCACAACAATTTATGTAAAAATGAAAAGCATGGTTGTGTGACTAACCTTAAAAACAGGGTCTGACTGCGCTGCACATAGGTGTGCGTGCTTGTTTCTGTCCTGTCCTTGCAATGGCAATGCAGATGCTGCATAAGCTAAGAGTTTGCAATCATTGCTGTGTCCTCTCCTCTGAGGTGGCACTTTCCTCTTCCCAAGTACTTATTTTATGCCACTTTTCTCCTTGTTTCTTTTGTGTTTCAAACCTAAACCTTGAAATACAAGAATGGGCACCCTGCACTTGTGTTTGAGATAAAGTAAGTAGTTGGGCTGGGGTTTTATGGACAGCTGCAAGGCAGAGCAGCTCAAAAACGTCAACATAATTTCCACTGGAGAGAAATTACATTAAAATTAACATACTTTGATAATTAACTTTGTGGAATGAAGATAAACTGAAAACAGATGTGTTTGGAATCTGAGAAAAACTTGTCTGAGCTTTATGGAGTGCATGCATACATCACAAGTTTTTAAGTGATAGCTTTTTTGTACTTTTCGGTTTTGATGGATCTCAGTTGGCGAGGGACCCTAAATCTGCGAGGGGACAAAGATATGGAGTTCATCTTGAATATGCCGTTTCAAAATAATCTGTAACACTATTATCTTAGGTCACTCTGCTAGACTAGATTCTGCTCAGTGCAGAACAGTGAAGAGCTTGCAGTTTCTGTGCCATTTACAAGACCACAGTTTCTGTCATTATGTTTTACGATGAAGAGCAGCCTATTGAATTTTGTTGTACTGTTATTAGGATCAACATTGTGCAGTCTCGAGAAGTGACATTATCTGAAAAAATCTCAGCTTTTCACTTCAGCACTTGCATCATTTAAGCTGATGTTTGTAATGAGAAAAATGGGGGAAAAAGGAAAAATTACAATAAGCCAGCTGTCAGCGAGAAAGAGAGACCCTGGTCTAAATGAAGAGATAGATCAGAAAAACTATCTAGCTGTACCAGCTGGTGAAGATCTTAAAATTCTTGTTCTATTTAAACATAGCCCAAGGTTTGCTTTGAAAGTACCTAAGAATATTTCTAAAAGAAAATGCCTATTTGAATCATATTCTTTTTGTCCTGAAGGATGCACAAAGGAGAATTTCTCTTTGTGGCATTCAGGAACTCTGCAATATTGCAATAATCAGTGTGGGTGACAGACAACCTTTTTGCTTTAAGTCTTCATATACATTTACTTAATTCAGTCTCCAAAAATAGCAGCCTATTTTTTAGTAAGTTTTGCATCAAAATGAGGGAGGACTGTGTTTAAAAATATATGAAAGGGACTTCTGAATTTCTGCCAAATTAGGTCATATATGATGATAACTGCTCGCTCAAGGAGCTGTTTTTAGGCATAACTTACCTGAACAACTGTGATGAGGCAACTTTGTGCTTGCTCTAGCTCCAGCACCCAAAGCACTGTCAGTAAGGGGTGGTGAGTACTCAGTCCCTGCAGTAAATACAACATACTGGAATTGATGTAATATTGGTAAAGTAAATTCGGACCTAGCCTGGAAACTGAACGTGTCAGTCTGCAGCTCTTTCAGGCTGATGAAAAACCTAACTGGTATTTCCTAATGCTTGTTTCTAGTTCTTGGAACTCTGCAAGAAAATTTGCTATCATCTGATTTCCTCATAAGGGGCTTTTCATTATTTCATTTTTTACTTTCCCTTTCCCATCATTACTTTATCAAGATAGTAATGGCGATGAAAGTAAATATGCTATGAAGCTGTTTCACTTAAGATTTCTTAATATTAATGTAGTTAGATAACAGGATCCCAGCCCAGAGGCAGGCATGACCTTTCTGTCAGCGTTCCTTCATTTCTCACAGGAAGTTATCTGCCTTTCTAAGGCTGCAACTCAAGGGCAGCATCCTTGGCTAAAGCATTTCCTCAGCCCTGTTTGTCCTCCAAATCTGGAAGAAATTAACTAAACTATGCAATGAGGGAAGGAATACAGACCCACTTGTAAGCTATGGCAGCTGTAGCTGCCAGTACCTCTCTGTTGCCTTTCTCCTGAGACGTTTTTGACCTGAAGCATGCGAAGCTGTGGCATTCCTACAAGTACAGAGAGCACTTTCCTATGTGTTTCCTTTTCCCTGCCAAACACTGGCTAGAAGCACTTTCACTCTTGAGAATGCACTTTGTACTAGGAAGACGTTGTCGACTCTGCTTTTATATTACAGTAACCCTTCTGTGTGTTCTGTGACTACAACTGGATTATCCAGCCTAACATCCATCCCTTCAACTCGAATCTAGAGTAATGCAGTGATGTCAGCTCGACATCTTCCAACAAAATTCATGTACCCATGCCTGGCTCAAACGCTGAACTGCAGACCACATAATTTTTCTGTTTGCTGGGGTGTCTTTTTGTCTGCTTGTTTCGCCTTGTTTTACTTTAATGTCGGAACAATTAAATGGTTGTCAGTACATTAAACCTCGGGAAAACAAATTGCAGGTTTCACAAAAATGTCATTAAACACTGGTTTTAAGTTAATTACAATAAGGCAACACTCAGACATGCTGTATCTAAGGAACAAAGATGTTTGCTAAAACGGTTGGCTAGAGCACAACGCTACTATTTTTTTTTTCTTACCTTAGAAATTGCACAATGAAAATACAGAACTACATTTGCTACTTTACAATAAATTCATTAACATTTTCCCTCGTCTCTAAGTCTGGAGTAGAAGTATGTGCACTATGTGCACCCAATCTGAATGTGAAATGGGAGTTGGTCTGCCTCAGTTCAATGAAAATCTGCAACACACTAATTTTACTCATAAGGGACTAAAGCTTAATTTCCCTTTGCATCTCTAAGATGTATATAAAAGACTGTAATGAATTATTTATTTCTGTGTTAAGTGACACCCTACATGTTTGCAAGTGTCTTTTCAGCTGAGTGTGTTTGTTGAGTAGAATGATTTGGTATATCTCTATTATCTTTCTTTTTGGTGGTATGAAAAACTGCATTTGCTTGCCTTTTTTATTTTTAAAGACTATTCTCTATGGCCCAATTGAACTCTTAGCATCCTCATTCTTCTGAAGACTATGTCAGCTCTGGAGTGCCCAGCAGTTCTTTTTATCTGATGTGGACTCTTTAAAGCCCACGAGCCTGTCTAGGTTATCAGATTCTCTTTGAAATGCTGCCATTCATCAGCTCAGTTTAGTGCATTCTCAGTAGGGAGTTGCTGCATTGGCTACAGGCTGTGGCACACTGCAGCTCAGCAAATGTGCAAGGGCAGCCAGGCTCAGGCTAACTATGTCATTAACTTTCCTTCAGCCTGCAATACATCAACAGAGCATCGGACCTGATCACATTGGTGGTTGGAGTTTTTGGGAGGGTTTTCTTTCTTTGGGGGTTTTTGTTTTGTTTTTTATGGCTGCTCCAACACAATACATAATGATCAGAGATATTTATTCAGAAAGGAACACCATTTAGTCCTTTGGAAATTCTGTGTTTTCTTGAACATGACACACAGTGATTTCTCATTAATTTTATCATGTGTTTTCCTCTCGACTTTTAAAAAACTACTCAATATTTGAAAGCCAGAGGAAAAGGTAGGGGTGGTGTCTTCACCTGTAAATGGCAAGATCACGTCTTGGCTGTACTCCAAGGAACATCTAACATAGATGGTGCTGTTACTTCTCTTGCCAGTGAATGTTGCAGCGCCATGTATATTGATTAACTAGTGGCTCAAACCAGCTCTTTGCTGTGTCCTATTGACAGGATCTACTTTGTATCTATTAACAGCTAGTTTGGTCTCAGGGCTGTAATGTTTATAGGCAGCTTACTTTCAATCCATGTTGACAGTATGAGGTTTTAAATATCACAGGAGCGTGAGATCCAAACCTAATCACCTGTAAACCTTGAGGAAATGGCTTTTAAGCAGATGTCTGCCTTTGAAGCACTGGCTGGAAAGAGGATGTGTCAGTGATAGCAGAAACAGCAACCTGCCTTGGGATTTGCCAGTGTGACTTCTGACACGGTGTAAATTCAGCAGAAGTTACAATAGAGGGCTGCAAATGAGTTTCAGCTGAAACATGCATTTCTGTGCAGTTCTTCCTGGCAGAACTATATATTTAGATCCTATCTGCAACGTAGATACTGGCTGCCAGGCTGCAATCTATTTCAGTTGGGAATCCTACTTTTCACTCCAGAGAATAGAAACTCAGATAACTTATTAGGAATAAAGTGGAACAACTTCCCTTTTATTTTGTTAGAATAAATTTGTAACTATCCCCTACCATTAGTTGTATAAAATAGATCAATAATTAATATTCTAGTTTCTTGCTTTTGAAATAGCAAATCTCCACTCATAAGCCAGTCACCAGTGGTGTGCCCCAGGGATCAGTGCTGCAGCACACGGAAAATGAAAACAAAAGCAAACCAAACAAACCAAGTTTGAACTTTGGCAGCACAGACCAATACAGTTATCAACCAGAAAGGTCTTCACTATACTGTACTGTTACATACTAAAGATTTGGGGGCTGCCTGCATTGCAATGGAGCACAGACACCACTTTGTAGCAAGAGACACATCTAAATAGCCTGAACCACCACGTTCCCTAGAACTTGTCTGAGGAATCTTAAACTCCTGGGTTCTGCCAAGGAAGCAATTTCAAGAAGTATATTTAAACCTAAAAGTGCATTTTTGCATACTTCAAGAATGAATAAATGAACTCTTAGGACATTGGAAGAGATACTGACCTCAGTGAAAGAACAGACATATTCTCTGCATTAAAGAGAGAAAAGCAATTATGGTCTGCTTCACATCCAGACATTCAGGGGGAATCATTGATATCTAGGGAGTCCTGTGTATATTAGGTACAAATCTTTTTATTTTATACAACTAAGGTGTTAAAAATGGTTAGATCTTCTGACAGTATAATGAATGCTTAAGACTGAAGGTGCTTTCCTACATGTTTTCTCTACTGAGCATAAGAAAAGATATAGCTCTTGCTTGATGTTTCACATGTATTTTACTCTGGAACATAACACCTCTTTAGGGAGAGCTTACATAAACTCTGCATGTATGGTTTTTTGTTTGCTTCTGGGCTTTTTGTTTTTCTTGGTTTGTTTTGTGTTTTCCCCCCAGAATCACAGAATTAACCACACTGAAGATCTTTGAAATCATGGACCCCAACCTATCACCTAACACCTTCTAATTAACTAACCCATCACACTAAGTGCCTCATGCAGCCTCCTTTTAAACACCTCCAGGGATGGTGACTCCACCACTTCCCCAGGCAGCCCATTCCAATGCCAATCACTCTTGCTGTGAAGAACTTCTTCCCAACACCCAGCCTGAACCTGCCCTGGCACAGTTTGAGGCTGTATCCTCTTGTTCTGTCCCTGGATGCCTGGCAGAAGAGAACAACCTCAGCTGGATACAAACCTCCCCTGAGGTAGTTGTAGAGAGTAATGAGGTCTCCTCCAGGCTAACCACCCCAGCTTTATTTTTCATCTGTAGTCTAGGAAGAAGCAGTTGTGTACAGCTGTTGAACTGAGTGCTGAAAAATGAAATAAATGTTTGCAACTTATGGAACTGCTTGATTGTATTCGACAGTGATAATAAAGAAAGAATGACCAGTAAGTGCAATGGTAAGTGTAGGCAACAAGAAACTTAATAAACAAGTGGGCAACAAGTAAATAAGAAACACTATATATGAAGTAAATAAATTCACCCTCCTGTTATTTGCATGTAGAAACAATCATCTTTCCTTGACAGCAGGGTGGATTTACACTGCTTCCATGATCAATATTAATGAAATGATGTATTTGGTATTTCTAACTGCAGCAATTTTAAAATTAAATACCCCACACAGTATGTTTTTTAGGTCAAAAGCAACAAGATTAATTAACAAAGCATTCAGATTGTTTCTTTCACGTCAAAACATAATTAAGGTGGCACAGCACAATATCATTTATCACTAGATGTGTACCAAATTACTCTGATCTCTGTAATTTAAATATAACACTGAGCAAGCTCTTGTGCTGCTAATAATACAAGATTGTAGCTGATGTTACCTATTAATACATTTTCATTAAAGGCTTATTCATAATTTACAGCTGTTGGCTTGAGAAAGTGTTTTCTAAACGAAAAATATCTTGTGACCCCATAGTTAACAGTTAGGTTGATAATGTTAGGAGCCTCCAGGAAGGGCTAAAAAAGGCTTTGTCTTAAATAATACTTACTGAAATAAATCATGGCTTGCCTTCCCCCCCCCCCAGTTTTCTGGGTGTAGTACATTATTACATGACTGAAGGAGTGACTGAGTAGGCTGGGGCTCTTTGAAAAAAAAGGAGGCTGAGGGGAGAGCTCACTGCTGTCTACAGCCACCAGAAAGGACATTGTGGAGAGGCTGCTGCTGGTCTCTTCTCACAGGCTATTAGTGACAGAACAAGAGGGAATGGCCTCAAGCTGGGACTGGGTAGGTTTAGACTGCACATTAGGAAACCTTTTTTTCCCAACAAGAGTGGTCAGGCATTGAAGTGGGCTGCCTAGGGAGTTGGTTGGGTCACCAGCCCTGGATGTGTTTAAAAGTCATTTGGATGTGGTGCTTGGGGGTATGGTTAAGGGTGGACCTTGCAGAGTACGGTTATCGGTTGGACTTGGTGACCTTGAGGATCTTTTCCAACCTGGGTGTTTCTGTGATTGCTTCATTGTTCTCAGCAGTTAGAAGTAATAACAGAACTCTTGCTCCATTCAGCATTGGTCAGATGAATGCATCTCACTAATTTCTGGGAATTCATGCTTTGAAAGCAGAGCCTGAGAAAACACATGGTTTCCCAGAAGAAGGGAGAGAAGAATCCGGACAGGTACAATCCCTCTCTTCCAATTCTGCTATGCCTACCTTTGTAAGCCGGTGGAGCTGTACTGATGACAGAACCACCTAGCTGCTCCAGTGTTACCTGGAAATTGCACAATGCAGACTCTCCAAGAGGAAACGTGAGCATCTTTAAAGAGCATCTGGTGACGTGGAAAGTTAATTAAGGATGGAGTTTGAACCTGCTTCCATGTGCGAAGGTAAGAGGAGTTGGCTTTCAGTTGTGCTCATTCCAAGAAGACAGCAGCAGAAAAGGCAGGGCTCCCAAGCCAATGTGTCTGTTGAGCACAGGATGTATTTCCCATGGCTCAGTTTCTCAGCACTTTTCCAAATGCATCCACTATTGCAGGAGTAATGACCAAGTTTAAGAACTGTGAAGTTAATAAACCTAACTTTCTCAGGATCGCTAAGTTCTTAATATGTCATGTACAGAGGGGAGTTGGAACTACATTTCCACTCTGAAATTGTAGATTTCCTTGTCACTGTTTAAGTGTGGCTTGATGGATGTGGAATTTTTCTTTTAAAAACTGTCTTAGACTCCTGGAGAAGAAACATTTTCTTTGGCAATAAGAAACACTTACCAAGCATACTGGCTATAACTATACGTGAGGAATGCAGAAAATTTGGTTTCTTTAAAGATACTTCAGAGTAGTCAATAAATTCTTTATTTTGAACAACAATGCCTAAGTGAGAACAGGGAAATCATTAAACTTTTCATTGGCAAATCACAGCTCTTCTCATTAAATATGTGCCAGTGTATTGCAAATGCCACTCCCTTAAGCACTTCTTCAAAGCAATATCTACTACTCCCTGGTAGTCTGTCTGATAAGACACAGTCTGAATGTGTATTGACTCCAATTCTATTAGCAGATAATAGTGCATATCTTTGAAATAATTTAGATCCATTACATTTCTAGTGCAATGAAAAGTCTTAATCAGAGAATCACAGAATGGCAGGAAGGGATCTCTGGATATTATCTAGTCCAACACCCCTTCCAGAGCAGGTTCACCTGGAGCAGGTTGCATAGGAATGTGTCCAAGGTGGTTTTGAAGGACTCCAGAGACAGACTCCACCACCTCTTTGGGCAGTGTGCTCCAATGTGTGTGAGACACAAAGATATTCTGACACGTCAAAGAACCACAGAGACAATGTGTGTGTACTGTTTTGTGCCACTTCTCATCACAGCAGCAACATGGATTTCTTACCAGCTGTCCATTCCTACCTGTACAAAAGGAAACATCTGCCTCTGCATACACAAGGAAACATTCTTTCTCGAGATCTTCTCAGCTGGCATCTTAAAGCCATATTTGCACTAGGGGCTATATAGAGGAAATGAAGGTACAACAATGCTCTTTTATTAAGCTGGGCAAAATGCTACTTTGAGCCAGGCATTACAAGTGAGCCATTCACTAGATGCTTTGTTTTCCTTTTTAAACTTTCTAATAACTGTACAAGTGCTTTCAGGAAAAGTTTCAAGCATGAATTACATACAGTGCTGAGGACATATTAAATATTCAATATTTGAAAAGTATTGTAATACATAAGTGATCTGCATGAATAAAACATTTTTTCCTTTAAGCGTAGCTTAGTACAATAAATAAAAGGACAGGGTTTCGATTCACGTCTTTTTGCTTGCATTACTCCTCTTGGGCCTCCAGCAAAAGCCCGCTTCAAGTCACAATGTGTCCCAGCTGCATGGTGGGTTGATTCAGGCAGGTGATCAAAGATCAAAACTGCAAACCCATGGCCACAGCACCTGCTACTGCAGGTCATCTCACAGATCAAGATTCGTGGTAATACCCAGTAAAGCATCTGGTTAATTCCAGTAGCACTGAGAGCCCCCAGCCAAGAAGAAGAAGGCAGTGAGTGGAGAGATAATGAAGCTCTTCAGGACAATGGCTATCACAAGAAAAGCATAGAGACTGAATGTCCCTTCACTTCAGCATGGCACAAGCCACATTCCACACCTCCCAGGCTCATTCCCCTTCTGTCCTGGGGCATAGCTTGGAAGTGCTATTGGATGTCCTTTGGTAAAGAAATACTTTTAGACCCAGGTGCTTCTGGCATTTTGTCAGGATTGGGGAAAATAGTCCAAACAGAGGGAGTTGGGGTTTTTGAAGGTTGTGTTGAGGTGGAAAGTGTTTTTTTCACCTTTACTTACTTGTGACTCTCTGCTATTCAAATGGAAACAGAGGAATGGTGAAGGCTATTCCTATAGTGCTTTTGGTAGCTGGAGCCAGCAGCACAGGGACATTGCTTCAGGGGCCACTTGCAGCTTTCATACCATGAAGTAACAGCAGCCAGAGGCTGAGTTGAGCCTTCCCCATGTTTCTGGGAATTCCTCTGTCCCACCACCATTACACCCAGACCTGCATGGGAGCCCCTAGGGAAATCTCTACTGATGGCCACGGGGGTTTGGGTTTGTTAATTTGATTTCATGTTTGTTTCAGGAGACGAAAGAGTGCCTCAGAGTGATGCTACTCACACCTACAGTGACTTGAAACACATCTGGCCACTTACAGACTTTCACACATTGCAAGTCATTCAGTACAGGGACAGGTGACCTGTAGATAGATCATAGAATCACAGAATCAACAGGTTGGAAGAGACCTCCAAGCTTACCCAGCCCAACCTAGCACCCAGTCCTATCCAATCAACCAAACCATGGCACTAAGTGCCCCATCCAGGCTTTGCTTCAACACCTCCAGGGATGGGCACTCCACCACCTCCCTGGGCAGCCCATTCCAATGCCAATCACTCTCTCTGGCAAGAACTTCCTCTTAACATCCAGTCTAGACCTCCCCTGGCACAACTTGAGGCTCTGTCCCCCTGTTCTGTCTCTGGGTGCCTGGCAGCAGAGCCCAACTCCAGCTGCCTACAACCTCCCTTCAGGTAGCTGCAGAGAGCAATGAGCTCTGCCCTGAGCCTCCTCTACTGCAGGCTGCACACCCCCAGCTCCCTCAGCCTCTCCTCACAGGGCTGTGCTCCAGGCCCCTCCCCA
>VWYK01067192.1:71593-96948 GCA_013399775.1 Semnornis frantzii | reverse complement strand
CTCCCAAACCATCACAATAACTTAGCATGCCTCTATTTGGTCTTGGTTTCTTTCAGTTCGTTTCTGCTGCTTTGCTGTAGAAGGATGGCAGCCAGTTAAAGCCCACAAGGATCAATCAAATATCATCCTCCCTATACAAACATCACTGAAATCCTCTGATGCTGTTTGTTCATTGACATGGTTTCCATAGGGGCCACTCCCTCAAGTCTTTGTTTAATTTTCAAATTTGCCCTGGAACCAAACTATTCAATTATGTTTTGGCCACATGAGATTCTGCAGAGGCAGAATTTCCAGGCTCCGACATGGTAAGACACAAGGTGTTCTTTTCAGTGTGTCAGCTACCCATCTCAGCCCTCCATAGGTAATGAGGAGGATGATGACTCTGCAGCTTAGCTAATGGAGCTCTTAAGGATCTCAGCTGTCTTACTGCCATACTCAGAGATGTCAGGCATTGCTTCATATGTCACTTTGCCATAAATAAGATGCCCTGAGTAATCACAAAATAGCTCTAACTTCCCACCAGGTTGACAGCTATGAAAAGCTGGAGTTCTGGCCAGTGTCTTGGAAAAAAATTCTCTTTTGCTGCTATCCCCTCTATAGGGATCCACTGGATATGGCCCAGTTGTGATCTGCTATAGGTTGTCCTGCTCTGTCGGGGGGTTGGACTAGATGATCTTTGGAGGTGCCTTCCAGCCTCTAACATTTTGTGATTCTGTGATTCAGTTTCGGCACAAGAGCTGAGAAGACAAGATAGTTCTGACCCTCTGCAGGACAGAGTTTGTGTAGCATGGGCCCGGGAGAACTAATCTGGCTATTCATGACACTGTCTTCTCAGGGGGTCAGGCAGTTTCTTTTGGCTCATTTCCAGAAAAGATAACAAATAGAAGAAGGAAAATATCTGTACTTACTAGTCAGATGTGGTCTAAACACCATGGCTTAGACTCTCCCTTACTGTCCTGTAAAAGACTGGTAAAAAACAGATGATTGGTCCCTGTCATAGCTGACTCAGTTCTGAAGGCAGTAGAAGGCCCCATATGCAGACTGGACTAATTTCTCAGGGAAGTCTGCTGTCTACCTGGGACCTGGGTTAATAGCGTAAGGAGAAAGCTTCCTTCCCTAGTTTGGCCCTCAGATTACTATCCATTATTGATCTTTCAGGTAGGCAGTGAAAACGTAGCAACAAGAAATCCAAGAATGATGAAGAGAGACTTCAGGGCCTTGGGACAACTGCTTGTGGGAAGTGATGAAGGAATAAACAGGAAAAGCCAGAAGGTCAATGCCAGGTTCCAAGCCTGGTATCTCTGGCAGGACATTGTGCTCTTTGACCATGGGTTGATTTACAGGACACCATCCTGCTGGCAACAAATGGGAGGCACCTGTCTCAAAGTGGGAAAAGGATCCTAGCACAGGAGCTGGCAGGTTTCATCGAAAGAGCTTTAAACTATATTTGGAGGGGGAAGGACACTTTGGTCACAACAACCCCATGCAATGCTGCAGGCTTGGGGAAGAGTGGCTGGAAAGCTGCCCAGTAGAGACAGACATGGGGGTGTTGATCAACAGCCAGTTGAACATGAGCCAGCAGTGTGCTCAGGCATACTGGATGCAACAGCCTCTACCAGGAACAGCGCAGCCAGCAGGACCTGGGAAGTGCTTGTGTCCCTGTATTCAGCACTGGTGAGGCCACACCTTGAGTACTGTGTTCATCTGGTTTGGCTGAGCTGGAGTTAATTCTCCCCAGTGCAGTGTTTTGCAGTGATGCAGCTGGCTGTTGACAACACAGCAGTGCTTTGGCTGCTGCTGAACCAGTGGCCCGGCTGTGTTTTTCCAATGTTTCCCCACTCCAAGAGCACAATGAGGGGTGAGCAAGATCTCTAATATGATAGCAAAGCAAAGTGTGGAACTGGGTGAGAAAACATCCTGAATCCATTTTCATTAACATGGAGAAAAGGTTTAGAATAGCTTCATTTCTTGAAAGATTTGACAGAAACAAACAAACAAACAAAAAAACCCAGAACAACCAGATAGCAGGGAAATATCAATAGCACTTATTCTCTTCTTTGAAATCAGGCATGGTTCATCCATCATGACCAGCTAAAATGAGAACTTCAAGTGGCCATAGTGCTATAGTCCACAGACTCTTTTTGCTGCCATCCTTGTCACAGAGTTAAAGGGCTCATTTTCCCAAGGGTGGCATGGAAGAAGTTCTTCTAGGAGGCACAGAAGTTTTCCTCTTCTTCTCAAAGGAGCAAGTATTTCTGAGCAGCCTTTTCAGGACTGACATTGCAGCACTAGCACATCACACGTGTTCACAATGCCTCTCATGACTGGAGAGCCTGCATACTGCCCCGCCCATGCCTAAAGAGCTGACTTGTACTTTAAGATGTGGGCAGTTAGCCTGCAACCTGCCATTCTTGACCAGCAAAACATAGCCCAGACCTCAGCCCTAGCCAGGCTTTTCCTCTTTGCTGAGGCTGCTGGCCTTTGTGGTGAGTGATTTTTTTCATCCTCCATGAGAAGCCTGGAATGGCACAGATCCTACACCAGTGTAGGCAGTCAGGAGCTTTTATTAATTACTTGTACATGTCCTCTTGGAAAAGCTGCCACATGCTGGCAAGGTAGCCGTCAAATTCCCAGGCTAGCCAAAGGCTAGCCAGAGCACACAAGCCCAGGAATCTGACCAGCACATTTAAAATGTGTGAATTCATTCCAGACTCTGCATACTATGAGAACTTACTTATTAGTAAAATCACCACTTAGTTCACTACTCATAAAGCTACTTAGAAATAGGATTGGAGCAGCGCTCTCATTGGATCAATGAGCTGTCATCCAGGCATCAAAACAAACAAGCAGATGTTCATAAGCAGTCTTTGAAAAGTGGCAGTGAGTTTGTTTACAAGTATGATCCTGGTTTAATCATCTAACCAGGAGGAAACTCCTTTGGGAAGTCCAGTTTATCAAAAAAGCCGGTAATCACTGGTCACCACCAGCATGGGCTGGCTTTTGCACTGCACCAAAGTCAGATACATGCACACCTGATCCATTCCATGTCTGTCTGTCTCTCTTTATCACTCTCATTTCACAAATAGCACAGAATATGCATCAGGACAAGATCTTAAGGCACTTGTTAGAACATAACACTTCATCATTGTCAGGCAGATAACTGAAAGCTCAGTGCTGAGGATGCACTTTTAAAAGGGCATAAACAATTTAGCACAAATGAAAAATAAATCTGCCCTGTCTTAATATAGACCTCACAAATACATTGATGAATTGCAATGAGATATACAGAGAAGGAGGAAAGATATCATCCTAATGAGAGAGCAGCCCTGTGGAGAAGGACCTGGGAGTCCTGGGGGACAGCAAGCTACCCATGGGACTGCAATGTGCCTTTGTGGCCAAGAAGGCCAATGGGATCCTGGGGTACATTAAGAGATCCGGGGCCAGCAGATCCAGGGAGGTTCTCCTCCCCCCGTACTCTGCCCTGGTGAGATCTCACCTAGAATACTGCATCGAATTCTGGGCTCCCCAGTTCAAGAGGGACAAGGATCTACTTGAGAGAGTCCAATGGAGGACTACAAGGATGATTAAGGGACTGGAGCACTGCTTTATGAGGAAAGGCTGAGAGACCTGGGGCTGTTTCGTCTGGAGAGGAGAAGACTGAGAGGGGATCTAATAAATACATATAAATATTTGAGGGCTGAGTGTCAAGAAGGAATGGACAGCCTCTGCTCACTTGTGCCCTGGGATAGGACAAGGGGCAGTGGATGTAAACTACAGTGCAGGAACTTCCACTTTGACATGAGGAGGAACTTCTTTACTATAAGGGTCCCAGAGCACTGCAACAGGCTCCTCAAGGAAGCTGTGGAGTCTCCATCTCTGGAGATTTTCAAGGCCNGATGTAAACTACAGTGCAGGAACTTCCACTTTGACATGAGGAGGAACTTCTTTACTATAAGGGTCCCAGAGCACTGCAACAGGCTCCTCAAGGAAGCTGTGGAGTCTCCATCTCTGGAGATTTTCAAGGCCTGTCTGGAAGCATTCCTGTGTGACCCATTCTAGATTCTATGGTCCTGCTCTGGCATCTTCATCCAGCAAAGCCATGTAGTTTACAAGGAACAGTTTTGCTAGGCTCTACCCACTAAAACGGAGTTCTTCCTTTGTACAGATAGTTCTTCCTTTGTACAGATAGTTCTTCCTTTGTACAGATGGCAATGGTTTTTATGTTTTGCTCTGCTCACACCACCAGGCTTTTTCTGTTAGCATCTCTCCAGACAATCCTCTCTTGCAGCAGAAGCAAAAACTCCCTCAACAGATGTGAAACTCTCAGGTTCTAATGATCACATCACCTACTCCTGTTGAAAACCTCTCTACATGGTGTTTGCAAAGGGGAAAAACATTAAGGCATGGCAAAGCTTTACACAGAGCTATTGTATGCAGAGGTAGGAACCTCCCAGTGCCAAAGCAAAAATTAGTTTACATGCAAGGTCTCCTTGGTGCAATGAAAGTGCAGATAAAAAGTGAGAAAGGGTAACATTAAAGTTTAAGTTTATTCAATAATGCTAAGTATGCATTTCTAGACATTACCCGAGTTTGGTGCTAGGAGTAGGCCTTTTGCACAAAACCTACCAAATACTGACTTTTATTTCAACTTTACTTGCCAGTCAAATATTAGTTCAAACACAGCATTGCTATGCTTGCTAAAGAAACTTACGTTGAGGTTTATTTTTTTTTCTTTTCCTTTTAATGTACTCTTCATGACATATGCTTTGCCTTCCCACATAGGTCTATTGCTGAATCTTGACCTATGTGCAGCTGCAACATTGTGTGCCAAAGACGTGTCCTTCTACAGCAAAGCTAATTGAGGAAGAGCTGAAACTATTAAATAAATTTGCTTTTTCACTACAGCACTCTCCAGTTTGACGTGGTAGGTTTTTGTCTCTTTAGCTTGCATTGGTTCCTCTCCTCTTGCCTGGTCACAGAAAATAAAAATACAATAATCTGGAGAAGAAAAAGTACAAGGAGACTTCATCAGAATTTGCCAGGAGGATGGAGTCAGGCTCTGCTCGCTGATCCCTGATGATAGGACAAGGGGCAATGGGTGGAAGTTGAGGCATAGGAAGTTCCATGGAAACATGAAGATGATTTTTTTTTCACTGTGAGGGTGACAGAAGACTGGAACAGGCTGCCCAGGGGGGTTGTGGAGTCTCCCTCTCTGGAGACATTCAAAACTCACCTGGATGCATTCCTGTGTAGGTGATCTGCTCTGGCAGGGGGGTTGGCCTGGATGAGCTTTCAAGATCACTTCCAGCCCCTAACACTCTCTGATTCTGTAATTAGCACATTGTTCATAGAAATGCACAATCCTTGTTTATCACTTCTTAATGGAGCGAAACCAACACTGTAGTAGTTCTGAGGAAATAACCAAAGTTTTAGCTATGAATGAGAAAGACAAAGGGAAAAAAAGAGCAAGAGAGAGTTCTTTTCCAGTGGGAAATAAGAAACTAATTATTTTCCCCTTAAGACCACACACTGTCAATAACAATGTTTCGTGAGGAGTATTCTCACATAAATATATATTGTGAATCAAAAACCTCCCACCTCAAACCAACTGCAATGATTGAATCTCACAAACAAATTTTCCCTTAGAGACTTTTGAGGTCCAGAGACAAATCCAAGACTTAAAATGGTGAAAGAAACCAGTGCTAATTCATCACTTCTGAACTAATTTTCTTTTACTTGTACAAACTTCATTAGGTTTGCTTGGTTTGGATGCCTCCTAGACAGCAAATGAAACTATGAGAAACTCTGTAAGTTAACCTATCTTAAGATTTGGGGCTAGCTACAGTCAGCAGGAGACACCTGTATATCAAAGTAAATAACATGGGCCCTAGCAACTGAGAAAAGGAAAGAGGAACCTCTCTAATGAAAGGCAGAGAAAAGACCAACATCCCTTTCATTCCTCACTAACGTGCAAAATGAACAAACTTCTTGGATAGATTTTCATCAAATGAGTGAACTGGAAAAAAAAGGAAGGCTAGGAACCTCCACGGATTTTATTTTGAGATGATAAATATAAAGACAAACAACCACACTGCCTAATTAAGTTCTCCCTAATTTTTGAGAATGTGGTGTATTATACAATGGCTTAGATTGGGAGGAACCTTAGAGATCATCTATTCCAACCTCCCTGCCATGGGCAGGGAAGTCTCTTAACTAGACTTGACTGGTCAAGGCCTCATCCAACCTGGCCTTGAACACCCCCAGGGAGGAAGCAACCACAAGATCCCTGAGCTACATATTCCAGAGTCTCACAGAATTGGCAGGATTGGAAAGGACCTCAAAGATCATTCAGTTCCAACCCCCTTGCCATGGACAGGGACACCTCACCGTAGATTGCTACCCTCATACTGAAACGCTTCTTCCTCAAACCCAGTCTGATTCTACTCTCGATCAGCTTAAAACCATTCCACCTTGTCCTATTGCTTGACATCCTAATGAAAGTCCCTCTTCAGCCTTCCTAAATGATCCCTTCAGGTATTGGAAGGCATCTATAAAGTCCCTCTGAATTCTTCTCTTCTCTATGCTGAGCAAGCCCCAACATTGCTATAATATACCAGTTTCTCAAATAAAAGAAATCAGCAAATTTGCATGTGATGGGATTGTTGACAGACATCTGAAGCACTACTGGAGGAAGCACCAGGCAGGACCTAAAAAGTCCTGTACTGAGTAACAGTAGAATGTAATTCTATCTTTACAAAACTTCCAGGTGAAATAGACAGGATAAACTTCTTTAGAGAAGCCCATCAAGCAGATAGCCTGGACTCACTCACACACTGCACCTCTCAGGGTGCCTAGTTCAAATTAAATCATTAGCTGAGCAGGAATAATCTTGGTAGGTTCAGAAAACCAGTTTTAAATTTGGCCTGCTAGCAAAATTCTGAATGTATTTACTCTGGATTCCATTTCTCAACCCATATTAAAGCTCCATAGCATAATCAATTATGGGCTTATTGCAAAGTACAGTAGGATTCAATCTCCAGGAATGCCTCAGGGCATGTCTTAGAAGGATGATAAAACTAACAGTAATGGGTCTACAGCTTCTAAGGCTAATTTCCACAGTTACAAATTTTATAAATAAATAGAAGGAATGTCAACTCTCACTCACTCAGCTTGAGGTCTCTCATGCTGATAACTTCTCTCTCCTCAAATCCTCTCCTGTTTCTCAGATATATTCCTTTTTCTGTTCCAAAGCCCCTGGGACTTGTTCAAAGCACCTCCATTCCTACCTTTCACATGACTAAATGGAGCAAAGAACTAACACAGCTGTGAATATGGAGCAAGTACAGGAGGAGAGAGTGCCCTCCCTGCTCTTGAAGTTGCATCTCAGGGAACAATCACACTGCCTGCAACTGTGATTCAGATCTCAAAAGAAGCAGCATGAGGCATGGGCCAGATGGAGGAGAGATTGCCTTGCAAAATTCAAGGGTTGTGGGTAGTGTTTGATGGTTCGAGGCTAAATGGAATATTTTCATGAGAGAAATTAGATCATTGGTTGTGAAAAGAAAATAAAGAAAATAAAGTCTGTATTGTTCATTGGTTTGCTGAGAGGGATAAAAAGCCAAAATGTCAACAATTTCTCCCACTCTGCTCTGTGACACTGGATCCATTCACTTCCTCCTCACTCTGCTCTAATATCTTTCCACTAATCTTGGCTAACAGGTAACAATGTAGCTTTGCTGGTTGTTTTGTTTGCCTGTCTGGGAAAGCAGAAGGAGATACAGAGAGTGGCTTTGAGCCCCTTCTGGGCAGTTTCCTTTGTATATAATAATAAAAACTTGTAAACATATTGTGTACATATGGTTGTAAATTTTGGTTTGCTGTAAATAGAGCTTCATCTTACTTCCAAGACATCCGAGCTGGTCAAGTAAATTTCAGTAGCGCAGGGGGGGAAATTTCCTAACCTATCACAGTAATGACATTGGTTGTTTTCTAGCAGCTCCTCTTCAGCAGACTAGATGACACGAGAGAAAAAAAAAAATCCCCAATCCCATGGTTTTCTGATGGAGTTCGTGAGATTGTTTTATATCATATCAAGGAAAATGTTGAGAAGCATTCTTTTATTGTAGCTGTCATTTCACACTGAGCTCTACTGAGGTCCACTACCAAGTCTCATTACACCCAGTTAAGCTGTGCTGTGTCTCACCACCAGCTGAATTTCATCAGAGAAGGTGTTTATCCAGCAGTTTGTGAACAGAAAGGTGTGCAGGATGCCAGAAACTCTGCTGGTGACAGCGTTCCTTGCTTCCTGCTACTATACCACAGGGCACAGACTCCTGCACCCACTGACATGGCTACTCCTGGCACACTGAAGACACCAATCAAGACTAAGCTCTTAAGGAAGATGCAGCTCTGCAGGTCTGGGGCTGCTGAGATGCCTAGGGCCTCCTGCTGAAGCTGGGGAAGGAGTGATGATCTCCTTGCCTGCAGAAGGTGTGTATTAGTGGAGGATCTGTGTTACCGAGTAAAGAAGTTGCAGCAGGAGGTCCTGTGCAGCTTTGGAGACAACAAAAATGATTTAGCAAATAGATCTTCTCTTTTCTCTTTTATCCTGCAGATAAAATAGCCCAAACCTGCAATCATACCAAAGAAGGTACAGGTTAAATCTGTCATTAAGGGGCTGGGAAATAAAAGACCCCTGTGACAGCAAAGGCTGGAAGCTGGTGACTTCTGCTGCCAGGAGGAAGACTACCCACAGACCTGCACCTTCAGAATGGAGTCTGTGCACTGGTAGTAGACAAGAGGCTGGAAGTTGTGTTTAACAAAGCTTCTGATCTGGTTGAGCCCAAACTACCTGGGAGCACCAGAATGAAGCTATGAGTTACACTGTGGGATAACTCCTTGCTGGATCCCCGTCTGCCAACCCGATCCATCATCTAGTAAGGTCTGCTGTTTGCTCAGGCCTTGAAGATGGGACATTGTGAGGTACTCTCAAGGCTTTTCGGATCTTTTGATTATTATACCTGCAGCTCTGTGGTGTGGGTACCAGTGTTTAGCCAGGGAAGACTTGGAATATATTAAACTGGATTTCTCTTCAGTATTGCCAGTGAGGGGAAATGGATAGATTCTGTGTGTCAACACCTGATCATGCAGCTAAGATCAACAACAGAGATTCAGCTTTTATGATCATAGAGGCCCTCTTTGAGAATCAAGGACTGAAAAGAAGAGATGAGGTCCACCTGATCAAGTTGGACAAAGTGTCATTGTCAACAGGGTGGGCCAACCTGTTGACAAGCACTTTATACCAGGACTGGTGCAGGGAAGAAATGATTACCTGAAATCAAGTGAGGAAGTTGTGGTACAGGACAGCAAGCAAGAGATGCAAAGTGATGCAGACAACAGAGTAATTCCATTTAAACACAAGAAAAAAGCTTTTACTGTAAGGGTGGTTGCACACTGCAGCAGGTTGTCCAGAGAGTTTGTAGAGCCTTCATCCCCAGACATATTGCAAACCTGACTGGAAATTCTATGAGCAACCTGCTGCAGGTGATTCTGCCTCCACTAAGGGTACTGGGACTGGACAATCTCTTAGAGGTGCCTTTTTGCTTTGACCATTCTGTGATTCTGCCTTTCTCACCAGTCCCTCCTGCATCCCTTTCAAAGACACTGTTCTGAAGTATCTTTAAGATAATTAAAAAAGCTGCATAGCTCTTCTCAGAAACGCCAGCACAGCAAAATCTGTATGGCACCACTGTCTGACAGTGTGGTTAACATCCCAACAGCATTTTGCCTGTTAACATTCCCAGTGTCTTTATCCTAGATAAGAGTGCACTGGAAACAACAAGACTAAAGACAGCAAAAGAAAAACTACCTCATTATTTTGGAATCCTCCATTAAAATGTAATCTGTTGGATGTTGTTATAATCTTTGACACCAAATGTTTGCCTTAAAGAATAACATTAAAAACCATGGGGAAATAACATATGGTTGAGATGGCAAATAGAAGAATACCAATATCCAATGCAGCCTTCAAGATCTAATATGACCAGAAGATCAACCTGGAATCTGAGATTAAATTCTCACCTTTGCTAATTTCTTGGTTGTCTAACCTTACATGAATCACTTGACCTTTCCTTCCACATATGACTTACACACGCAGACCTACTTGCTCCTATACCTAGCTATGAAATAGGGTTTAAGACAATTAACCACCCACACTTCTTATTTGATGCCAGAACTGCTTTGTATATGAGGAATTCTAATGCTGCTGTTGCCATCTGAGTATTCCTTCTAGACACAACCTGCATTTTCTAAGAATACTAAGGGTGTTGCCTTACAGTTACACAATGGATGTCTTACCACGAACAACATCATGCTACATGTTGGATGTTCACTTGCAAGAGGAATCTTTTTGGGGCCCATTCTGAAACTCTTCCTCACCAAGAAACCCTTAGGGGAAGCCATATTTGCTACCAAATTCTTAAGTGAATCCCATTCAGGTTTCTACTCACTTATATTTCTCTCCCTGACCAAGTTAGGCAAAACTCATGCCTCTGCATTAGGAGACATTACTACGTATACCTTCCACCTGTAGGTACACAATAGTTGTGCATGGCAGAATACAAAACTGCCTGTTCATTACTTACACCCTATTTAAGCCAAGTTTTCAAACAAGAAAGAAATATCATTTTTGCTTTCCCCTTCTTTTTTAGAGATTTAAATTGTGAGAGAGCATTCTTAGCTGTTTCACAGCCTTGTGGTGTCATGCTACAAGGACTGTGGGGTTGCAGGTCACCAAGGCTGATGAAGGAGTATTCTATGTGTCACTCTAACAGTCTACTGGATAGCCTTTTGGATTCATTTTTAGCAAAACCCTACAGTCTGGGAATTGCTTAGATAAGGACTGATACCTGCTTCCCAGCCAAGCAACCCAGCTCTCTGCTACTTCTGGCAGGCCAACAGCTGGATAAAAGGCACTCATATGCTTCTTCACAGAGTCACACAGAATAACAGAAACATCCCGTTTGGAGAAGACCCCCAGGATCACCAAGTCCAAGCTATAACCTACAAAATTCACCTTAAACCACATCCCTAAGCACCACATTCAAACAACCCTTAAACACATCTGGGGTTGGTGACTCAACCACCTCCCTGGGCAGCTCATGCCAGCACCTGACCACTTTCTCCATGAAAAAAATAATTCCTAATGTCCAATTTAAACCTACACAATCTAAGCTTGAGGATATTTCTCCTTGTTCTGTCACCAGTTCCTCAGCCTAATCCCTACTAAACTGCCAATGGAAAAAATTTGCATGGGAGGATGCAAAAGGTAGCAAGTTTTCTTCACACTACTAATGCTGCTGTCAGTTCTGGACCCTGTAGTTCCACCATTGCTGCAGAAAGACTGTCATTGTTCTAGGAGCAAAGTGTTACCCAGAGTAACTCTCTTTCAAAGGCTGCAACTGCCCTGCCAGTTACAAAGATCAAATCACCAAACTGCCCAGCATAATCAGTTATATTACACCTTTATGGGGTCACTCTGAGTGTGAGATGCACCGCAGGACAACGTAGTGCTCCTTTGGGTCTTTAATATGTCAACCATGTGGAGTGTGGTAGAACTGAACAATAGAGACCTTTTAATTAGAGGTGGAGACAGATACCTCATGCATCCATGCCAGAAATATCCAACCTGCCTACTTTAAATAGCTTTTCATCCATGGTCGAGCTCTTTAAACTTTCTCCTTTTATTAAAACAGCTCAACTGAGACCATTTTAATGTGCCCCCATCTAGTTATTTTATTGGAAAATATTAAAAAGTGGGGGCCAGGTGAAATTAAATGCTTTGAAAGTGGAAATCATGCAGTACTTTCAGTTTTTAAAAGCAGCTTTCCTTCCTTGTGCTGATGCACTTAATATTATCTTCTAATTTAAGAGGTATTGTTTGAGCCGAAATTGTGAATAACACCGTAATGGGCATGAACAAAGGAAAGGATAAGTAAGAAAAATATAGCTCATTAAAGAGAGTGTGATTAAAAGGATAAATGGACTTTCAAAGGCTTGGGACATTTTTCTCTGGTTATTAACCAAACCTCTTAGCATTCCTTCCACAATGTACTAAGGGTAGATGGGAATAAAGGCAGGAGAAGCCAAAGTTGGTACGCCCTTCCCCAGCTGCTGAGGCCAGCAGATCACCTCCAGAGGAAGGCTGAAAGGGAGGCCTAGAGTACATCTCTTTTATCTTGAGCAAAATTGTGTCTCCTTTGTGGAAAAATATCATGCTGCTACAGATGCCACTTTCCAGGCTGGCATGTCCTAGCTGAAAGCTTAGCCTGGATGCTTAAGATTCCTGTGTGTGGTGAGTCAGGAGTCAGTTGATGTTGTCAAAAGCATGTGGGCAGTTTCAAGTCCATAAGCAGTACCAGCATGCCTTTTGCCAACCCAGGTAGGAAGATAGCCTTTGAAGTGCTTCTAATTTCAGGTGAGAAGGGATAAGAGGTGGTTTTAGGACAGTAGTTGGCATAAAACTAACTGAAATATTGAAAAGTTGTTTTTATCCATGATTAAAATATCTCCTCCTGGTTCCCACCGAAGTACTGCTTGTGTTTGAGGTCCTGAGCAACACTAACACCATTTACAAAGGACACAAACAAAAGCTGTCCTCAGACACAGGATTGTCACCTTGGCTGGTCCCAGCTCCGTGCCAGGTTGTGGAAAAACTCAGGATGAGATTCCAGCTATCACCCCGGTGACCCCTGCCTCTGACTGGGCTGTGTCTTCTGGCATGAGCAAGCACTGCAAGAGCTCTCTGGATATTCAGACAGTTCTCCTACCCCAAACAAGCATTCTCTTTGGCACGATTTTGAAGTAACTTGTGTATCGATCACTGTCTGCCATGCCTGATGTAGAACATCCCTTTCTTTGTAACTAGAGGTGTGATACGGTGGCTGCAGTGGGATCCCCAGCACATTTTTGTGGTTCATGTTATCCAAAGTCTAAGAAACATTCCTCTAGGCAAAAGCACAGTTCAAGTGCTGGAGCCGAAGCTGCAGGAGGAGAGTGTAGAAAGTCAGTGAGGCAAAAGGGCACGTTCTGGTGTAATCAAACCGTAAAGCCTGTTTGTTAAAACATGCCTATCCCATCTACCCTGGCAGAGCACTAGGTGTAAGCTGCATCGGCTCAGCTGGGAGGCAGGTGAGGACTTCCTTAGAAGCAGCATGACAAAGCTATGACACCAAAGCTGGCCTTTCAGGAACCTGATGCAAGATGCAGCAAATCTCGTTTTGCACAGGTCTGGCTGAAAGGACAGCTGTATGTGTTCACATCACAGCACCTCCACAGAAAAAAGGGAAAGGAGAGCTGTGGGAACAGTTCTTCTCTTTAACGAACAAAACTATAAAGACACAGCAATACAAATAAAAAATGTAAAACGTGACTTTGATTTGACCTAAAGAGGATATGGACAATAAATAAAACGGTTCTGAAACTGAAGAATAAATCCGGCTTTGGGAATTCTCAGGGAGGGGAAAAAAAGCATTCATAAAAATTCACTCCTCCCTGAGCTGCAGCCCTGAACCTCCCATGCACTAGATGGGAGACACTTGATAAATCTAGGAGGCCATATGTGCCAACCAGCTCATATGTTTTCAGTGAGCAATGACAGGGAGCCAAATTGCTTTATTCCGATTAGTGAAGGTCCTCTGACTGCAAAATACACTGCGAGAAATAAAATATTGAGTTTTAGTTCGCTGACACATCAATTTAAGAGAATTATTGCTCTCACAAAGAGGCCAATGCATGTATCTCCCTTCATGTATGTGCAGTAAAAACTAATTGTCAACTTTTATGTAGGGGTGAAAGGGAAAGCAGGGATGGGAAACGTACCTCTCCAGCCTGCAGCGGCATGCTCTGACTCTCACCTGTTATCTCAGTGGTAAACTACTGGCGTTTTGTTTTATTCCTAAGGATAAAATGAGCTCTCTGTTAAACAGCATAAGCATGACTCACATTTTTTCCAGCTGTCTTCTTTGTAAAGAAGTTTCTAGAAAGCTATTTCATCCAGCTTCTTAGCCATAAAGTCTCACAGATGGCAAAAGAGACCACTAATGAAATCCACAACTAGACCGTCTCCTGCTGCGGCTTAAACCTTGCTTGNGGGGGGAGAAAGGGATGGGGAGCAGGGGGGAAGGGGGGAGGGATGTATGAGGAGGAGAGAGAAGGGGGAGAGCGAGATGCCAGGATGTTTGGGTATGTGGTCATTTCAGAACCTTATCCAGGCGGGTTTTAAGCCCTGCCATGTGCTGGAGCTGATTCAATTATGCTGTTTCTTGATTAGCCATGATGCTCCCCTCACTCAGAGGGAGGAGGGATGGCGAGTCCTAAGCAGCCTAATACCACTCAGACAACAGGCATGCGAAATTGATGTTCATGCAATATCTTTAAGTCTCCAGAGATCTGTATTTTAGCTATTGTAGGGAAAGCTTCCCTTTCATTGCCTCTCTCCTTCACCTTTGTTTCCCAGCTCACCATCTCATCTTCCGCCTTGGCTGGGGCTCCTGGTTGCTGAGGGTTTCTTCATTGCATATTCAGGAGATCTAGCAGTGCAAAGCAACTCATTTCCACCACCTGAAATTCGCACCGCGGAGGCAGAAAATAATCAAATATTTTGAAGGAAAAAAAAAAAACAAAAAACCAAAACAGCCTACAACCCAAAAACCTGCTGAAGCGAAACACTGCACATTAATTATTGTGATAGTTGTAGGATAATAACTAATTATTAATTATGCTTTCCAGCAATTCTTGCCTAGTATTTTGTTGAAGTCTTCAGCTCGGCATTAAATTTTTAAAATTAATTCTTCTAACGTAGCTTTTTACAATCAAAATATACAGTGTGCTCCCATTTCTTATTTTTTTTTCTGGAATGTTTTTCTCTGTGAAAAAAACAGGAACTGGCCTTGCCTAGGATGAGAAAAGAATATACAGAGCTTACTACTCCTGTGCTACCTGTGCCAAAACCAGAAAAAGAAAGAGAGCAAAAATGGGGTTTTCTAATCCCTACTTCCTCCTATCCCAGAATCTCAGAATGTCAGGGGATGGAAGTGACCTCAAAAGATCATCTAGCCCAAGATCATCCACATCATCAAGTCCAGCCATTTCACCACTTTTCCATTTTCTCACAACAGAGAAGCTCTCAATTTGCTTTTAAAATGAAGGCCTAGATGACAAACTATAAGAACAAAGAGGCCCAAACAGGAGAGGGAGGTTTGGGGAGGTGCTGGGTTTGGAGGAGAGGAAGGCTACGGTTCCACAAGGGAGACAAGAGGGTTGAGGCAGCTGAGGGAAGGCCAAGCGTTGTGCACCGGCATAATCACAGAATCACAGAAACATTCAGGTTGAAAAAGACCCTCAAGATCACCAAGTCCAACCAATATCCCTATTCTACAAGGTGCATCCTTAGACTGTATCCCCAGGCACCACATCCAAACAACTTTTAAACACAACCAGGGTTGGTGACTCAACTGTCTCCCTGGGCAGCCCATTCCAATGCCTGACCACTCTTGCTGTGAAAAAATGTTTCCTAAGGTTCAGCCTAAACTTCTCCAGTGGCAGCTTGAGGCCATTCCCTCTTGTTTTATCACTAATTACTTGTGAGAAGAGACCAGCACCAACTTCTCCACAACATCCTTTCATGTAGTTGTAGCATACAGCAATACTTTTGCTGGGCATTAGACAAGATGAGTTCCATCTAGGGGAAACTGAAAGGAGCTGAAGCAGGCAGGCAAGTGTTTGGGACAGACCAGAGCACATAAAAAATGGTTGCATGGGAGGAAGCCAAGGAATACAAAACTTTGAAAAAAAATTTTAAAAATATATAAATTAAAACAGTTTTAGAGCAACTACTTGACATTGCTAAACAGCATACCAGTGTTCAAACATTAATGGCACTAACAGAAAGGGAAATTTCTTAATGATAGCATTTTCTACACAGTCCTTTATCCATATCAGAGATGCATAACAGGAGCTGGGCAATCTAATGGAGATTAACTGCTTGAAAGAAATTAAAAACATAACACTTCCACACAGCACTGGCTGCTGCTTCAGCTCCCCATCCCCTGGCAGCTTCCCAAATGTACAAGTTCACACCGTGAATGCTGAATCGGAAAAGCCGGAGGGCAGAGCTCCTGCAGAAACCATAGGAGAGAGCATACAGGGAGAAAAAGCTGTCTGCAGCATTTAAACTGGAAGGTCCTACTACTGGGAAAATAGGCACACATACCATGAGTGAGTCAAGAAAAAAATGGCTTTGCTAGAGCACTGTTGATTAATCCTACTGTGATCCAAAGAAGCGTCAATTTGCAACTTAATTGTAGCCAGCCACAAAAAGGAAAGAAAGAAACAGTAGGAGAGCATTTCCTCACTACACCTAGCTCAGCTTTTTAAAATTTTTGTTTGTGGTGACTTATTCCTCATGCAGAGTGTGGGTGTTTATTTAAATAATAGATAGATACCCACCTCCAGGTACAGAATTGGGCATGCCACAAAGTATGTAAACAAATTAAAGCTGGGCTCAGTGCCCAGGTAATAAAGCTCAACAAAAACAAACAAGCCAACCCCAAAAGCTCGGGTCTCAGCGAAAGAAAAGAGTCACAATGTAATGTATAAGGTATGAAAGCAAAAAGCTGTAATGCACCTGACTGGAAATGTCTGATTAAACCAGTTTATATAGTGAGGCTTCCTTATGATAAGCCCAGTACAACTATATAGTGAGAGATGCTCCTTGCTGCACATAAAGATGAGGCAATTAAATCGTGATCCAGGAGTCTGAGATTTAAAGAAGATATGGGATTTGGCCCAAGTTGTGTGCAGAGCTAGGATCAAGCACAAACTGCTTTCCTTCCCAATTCCAAACTTGAGATCGCAGCACTGCTGAGATTCATGGCTTGTCTCCTGAAATCCAGCCTGGTATATTAAATGTAAGCCTGACCTTCTTTCTTTGACCTCATACTGTGCCTTCAAAGTCAGGGAAAGAAAATTCAGGGCTGAAGTCTGAAGCTGTTAAGGACAGGGTTGCGAGGAGATGAGAAAAAAAAATCTGTAGAAGTGATGTCTAGCTTGAGAAAAATCATCTTGGACAGAAAGCAAGGACAATTCTATATCTATCTTGTTTGCCTTGGAAGGACATGACAAAGCAGCAGTCACTCAACAGCCTCAGGCCTGGATAATTAAAACCGTTTTATAACATCAGGTAAAAGAGTAAACAGTCTTTCCATGGCATATTGAATTCAAAGCCCTCCTTTCTACTTTCAGCTCCAGGTTGTAGTTCAGTTTTTTGTTGTGTGGTTTTTTTGTTTTTTTTTTTTCCCCCCCTCCAGAGCATCTCCAACAGATAATCAGAGCATGCTGACATTCAGCAGTAATCAATTAGCACCTACTTTAGATTAAATTGAGAATATGTAAATTGGGCTCCTCATCAGGCACCACAGTCAACATTTCAGAGAAGCTCACCATGCTCTGAACATATCAAACAGATGAAATGCAGAAGTTGTTCCAAATTTTACTCCAAAATGGAAGACCAGGTGGGCTATACCAACCATATAAGATTATTTTTGGGTGGTTTGGTGGTTTTTTTTGTTGTGGGTTTTTTTTTTTTCCTAACCTTATTACCTTGTATTAAATTAGCCTCTAAAAAATATTTTTCCAATCTTGGGCAGTCGCGACATTTTTTTAATGGAGTTACTTACATATGTAACATCATAAAAACATCACTTACAAATCAACGCAAGGAATCTGATCCCCAAAAAGGTGCATTACAGCACTCCCCCTAGTCGCACTTTAATCCTTGCACTGAAAATGCAGCCCTGACGAATTGTCAAGAGCTCATGCTGGTCCTGGCAATGTTTGGGATAATTCTACTTAGGTCATAAAAAGATAAGATTGATAATCCTTGCTGTCATTCCACTCCCAGCACCACAGCATGCACACCTATTGATTTGCTAAATTTCTCCTAGCCTAGCCCCGAAGTCCCACACTGATAGATACTCAACAGAAAAGGCTTGCAGGAGCACTTCTCTCTTGAGACAGTGAGCAAGGAGCCACACTGGGGTGGTATAATTCTTATAACCATGATTTTTTTCCTGTCTTCACAAAAAACTTTCTGCCAGGCCCTATCTGCCTGACCTCTCACTGTAAATTAAAAATGCTGATTCTTCACTTGCACAGCATTCACCCCTGGCTAATCACATTTGGAGAGACAATGACTAGACCCCACCTCAAGTGGTTATCGTGGTTGGCGCACATTAAAAAGTGCATCTGACCTGTGTGAGGATGAAGGAAAGCATGGCTGTGTTAAAAACACCCATGTTGGAGCGAGCTTTTCATATCCTTTTTGTCTCTAGAGACCATCAGCTTATACAGAAGGGCTTTTCTTCTGGCCTCTGAATGCGTGCATTTGCCATGACTAGAGCGGTTTTGCATTTCATTCTGACTCAACAAAAGCCATATGCTTCAGCCTCCTCTTCCCCCACCCCCACTATAGGTGAGACTGTTTCTCTAGAGACCGGTTTGTCGTTTTTCCTCAAACGCACCCTTATTTACATAACTCATAAAGCATTAGTGAAAATGCACCCCTCAAATCCAGCCGGGCGCACACGCATCCGGGCCAAGCTGTCGTATTGCACCTACAATGGCACAACAACCCACAGCAGACGGATTATCCTTGGCCCACGGTATGTTTTTGCGATTAGCAGGCGCGATGCAGCCCCAGCAGATATTAACATGTGCAGGAAGCACTCACAATAAGCTGCAGAGCTGCTAATAATTTAGATATTTTTATGACTGTTCAGTGGTGGCTAATTTCGTCTAATAAAATCCCATTAAGTTGCTGCCTGGTCTTTTTCCTTCCTCCAAGTCCCCGAACGGGACTTATATGCTAATTGCAACCAGTATATGCTAATTAGACCTCATTTCCATTTCTTAAAGAGATAAGAGCTGTCTTCTGCCAACCAATCATTAAAACGTCCCACCTTTGCCGCAACCTCCCAGTCTGTCTCACGCAGAAGCGCGATAAAGCGGAGCGTCGGGGCGCGGGGGTGTGTGTGTGTGTGTCCCTGTCCGTGGGAAAGAGGGGGCAGGGACGAACCGCCCCACCGGGCAGCGCGGGAGGGCGGGCAGGGGTGCCTGGGGGAGGCATCTCGGTGGTGCAAGCAGCACGGGCGTGGCATGGTGGGGTGGTGGACGGTGCTGCCCGGGGCAGTCAGCTCAGTGGAGCAGGCAGCTCGGAGAGAGCGGGCGATGATGCCCGGGGCAGGCAACATCGGAGGGGAGGGGTGGTGGTGGTGGTGGTGGTGGTGGTAGTGGGGAGTGGGCAGGGCTGCCTGGGGCGGGCAGCACAGGGAGGGCGGGTGGTTGTTGCCTCGGTGGGGCAGACACCGTTGCGGAGGCGGGCAGCACAGGGGACGGGCAGGGCTGCCTGCTCGCCCGGTGCTCTGGTGGCGGCGCGGGTAACGCGGCGCTTTCCTGCCTTTTCCGCCTTTTGTGTCGTCGCTGGGACACTGGCAAGGGGCTAGGTATGCGTGTGAGAAAGACAGCCGCCCCGGACTGACAGTGGGTTTCTAGCCCGCCGCTTCTCTTGAATCGGAGGAGGAGCAGCCCGCTCTTCGCCGCACGCCTCGGCTGCGGGCCGCCTCGGCAGCTCTCCATCACAGCCAGTCCAGGCGGGCTTAGAGCTCGGGGAAGCAATCAAGAGTTTATCATGCTTGAAGGGGCGGTGTGTCTCCTTGCGCTGCCTAATGCGATTCCGCGGCGCTGCAGCCCAGTCAGAATCGGATCCATATTAAAGATCGGTTAGCGGGCAGAGAGCGCGCAAGAGCGAAAGCCGCCAGCAGCGCTCGGCCTTGACAGCGCAAGGTGCCTTTTCAGCTGCCGGCTGCAGTATCGTGCGCTTTGCTCTAGGGAGGGTGACCTTCAAATCCCCTGGACGAGACGCGTTAAGATTTTGAGGCCGAGTACAGAAGAGTTCACGCAAATGCCAGGCTGCGTTAAGCCGGCAGCACGGCTTCGCCGTCTCGGGAGTGAAGCCTGAGCTCGTCGGTGCAGGGGTAAAAACCTACCGGGGAAGAAACCACCCTATGGAAGCTGAGAGGCCGGCTCCCAAGTTACTGGGGTTTAAATTCCGAGTAGTGCCACCAGCACGGTGCAGCTCAATAGGGAGTTCAGACGAGTAGTTTATCAGCGCGTAGCTTTCCCTGCAAAAGGCGTTCCTTGAAATTGCTTAGAAATGACATTTCCTTCCCTGTCCTCCCCAGAAAGCTAATTGTAACATTTTACTGTTTGAAAAAGACAATTGCAAAGTCAAAGGAGCTGGAAGCATTAGCGACGCCATTGTTTGAAAAAGAAGCAGCCTTGAAACATCATTTGCAAATCCATTCATTATTCTGAAATGCTAAATGCGGTAAGAGTGGGTTTAGCATCTGTCTGCTAACAAACTCCCTTATTATTACCCAGTGGAAAAAGAAGAACACAGGCAGAGCGTTACTTCAGGACACCCAAGAGCTGCAGACGTGAAGGGTTCCCCAAACATGCAGAGGCCCCCGCCCCCACCTTAGGCAGGGCTCTTCACATCTTTTGTTTTGTGCAGCGCTTGACAAACGAGGGTAGACCAGCTCCTTATTTTCGTGGGTAAAATGAATCCCCGATGTTGTCTCCGGGAGCTCAGCGATGTTACGCCAGGGATGAATTTACTCACGAATGCCGCACACTAATGCAATTCCCCCCCGTAACCAAAATCATTATCCACCCGATTTCCCCTGCACCTCTCTTATCTCTCCCCCCAGTGCGCGCAAACACACACACACACACACTCACACTCTCTTTCACTGGCACGTCAGTCACAGCTATCTATGCGAGAGCATTGAACTTCATTCCTCAGTGTCTCCGGAGAGGTCACAAACGGCAGATGCAAATATCCAGCAGGTTGCTGGAATTCTCTGTCTAGGGCAACAGGACAAAAGGGCAGCAGCCCCTTTGGTAGTGGTACCAGGGCAACCATCCGCCGAAGGTAACATTTAATCCTAAGGTGGGAGGGCAGAGCCAGAGCGGAGGAGAAGTGGCAGCCATCCGTGGTGTGATAGCCTGTGGCGGTATCAGCTGCACGCTGGTGCCACCAAAGAGCGTCAGCAGGGGCAGAGAGGATGCTCCTATGAGATGGAAGCAGAGGGAAAGGACGCACCATGCGAAAATCCATCAATATGTAAAAAACATGGCAAAAGCTACTTTCTTTCAGTAAAATGAAATGGACCGGAGGGTGTGTGTATGTGTGCCCTGAAGAGCTGGTCCTTTTATTGCTTGTACATCTTTCTTTACACCTCTCCCTTCTGCTATTACTGATTATTTAACGTTGTAGCTGCACTTTAACTTTAGAAAGAGCTCCAGGATACAGTCGATTCGAAAGAGACCACACAAAATAAAATGTTATATTTTATTGCATTGTATTGTTCAGCATTTTAAAGAGGTAAATTAATCACTAAACTGCTGTTCTGTGCTCTAAACTACCAGCTGTTCATTGCTCTGAATTACAACATTTATCCTTCAGGATTTTTTTTTTTTTTTCCTAAATAATTTCCCCCCCATCTTTTGTATGAAGACTTTATAGGGAAATAAGAACATGCTGGGGAGTGGAGGAGGGGATTAAGAGACAAAGAATCACACGGTGCTTTGGTCTTCATCCCACATCAGATGACTTGGTGACAGCTCTTCCCCTGTGGGCTATACAGCTTAATCACCTGGATTGTGGGCTTTCCTATTTCCCCTCCTTCCAATCACCCTTAGACTTTAGTAGTGTTTAGACCATGTTTTTTAGTCTGTTTTCTTCTTACCCCAGCAGTTGTAGTGTTAAACACACACAAAAGGCCTTTGGTGCGCCCTCATCGCTCTGAGCTGCGCAGAAATCAAACAGCACAAAGTCTGACCACAGCGGGGACCTTTTTTCATTACAGGTGGAAGTCAGGCAATAAAAAGAAAGGTGGGGGAGGGCTGGCATGTCTGGTGTGTGTGTTTGCAAATGACCTCAAAGCCACAAGCCTCCTCCCTTTAAGAGAGTGTGGAGAGCTGATAAATGGGGGGAAGGGGGGGATGATGGAGTAGTGATTTCTGTACCTCCAAATACTCATCTTTTCCTTTAGCTCTTCTGAGCCACTTCTCTGCACTTTTTGTTGAAGCACAACTTTGAGCCACAGGTTAAGTGACACAAGCCATTTAGAATCATAGAATCAGTCAGGGTTGGAAGGGACCACAAGAATCATCCAGTTCCAACCACCTTGCCATGGGCAGGGACTCCCTACCCCAGATCAGGCTGCCCAGAGCCTCGTCCAGCCTGGCCTTAAATACCTCCAGGGATGGGGCCTCAACCACTTCCCTGGGCAACTCATTTCAGGCTCTCACCACTCTCATGGTGAAGAACTTCCTCCTCTCATCCAGTCTGAATCTCCCCACCTCCAGTTTTGCTCCACTCCCCCTAGTCCTGTCACTATTTGATAGCCTAAAAAGTCCCTCCCCATTTTTTTTGTAGGCCCCCTTCAGATACTGGAAGGCCACAATAAGGTCACCTTGGAGCCTCCTCTTCTCCAGACTGAACAGCCCCAACTCTTTCAGTCTGTCCTCGTAGGAGAGGAGCTCCAGCCCTCTGAGCATCCTCATGGCCCTTCTCTGATCACACTCCAGCATTTCCACATCCCACTTGTAATAGTGACTCCAGAACTGGATGCAGTACTCCAGGTGAGGTTTCACCAGAGCAGAGTAGAGGGGTAGAATCACCTCCCTCGACCTGCTGGCCACAATTCTCCAGATGCAGCCCAGGATTTTGCTGGCTTTCTGCGCTGCAAGTGCACACTGTTTGCTCATGTTAAGCTTCTCATCCACCAGCACCCTCAAGTCCCTCTCCTCAGGGCTGCTCTCCAGCCAGGCACTGCCCAGGCTGTATTTGTGCTTGGGATTGCCTCAACCCAGATGCAAGACCTTGCACTTGGTCTTGTTGAGCCTCATGAGGTTGGGCTTGTGGCCACCTCTCCAGCCTGTCCAGATCCCTCTGGAAGGGACCTCACCCCTCACCTTTCTGTACACCTGGCTGGTGGAACCTCACCTGCAGTATGTGCTCAAAGCATCTACACCATACTTAGGAAGTGCCAAGTTCAAAGTTTCTGCTGGGAAACAATACCAGCATGTTGAGTTAAATTCCCAACCCATACAAATAGGTTGTCAAGGCCTGAGCACAGAGCGTGACTGGGCACTCCACAGTGGACAGGATAGACAAACTTTGAGTCCTCTGCAATTCCAAAATGGCTTTATCAGCCATTCTGCTTCACGCAGTTTGCTGCTTTGGTGTTAATATTGGGGAAGACTTCTGCAGATGGTGGGATGTGAGAGGGAGGAGACCCAGGTCTCTGCCTCTGCACTGCTGCCCTGTTGTGTGCTGCCAGCCTGTTCTTGTGAAGTGCAAAGTCTGAAAGGAAAGTCCTCATATAAGTTCGAGGACAGGGCTGAATATTTTGCTATATAATGAGTGATAGCTCCAGACACAAACACAACCTCCATCCTATATGACAGGTGAGAAGAGAAGTGAATGCTTACAACATGTCTGGTAGCCAGAGCAAATACAGAAGAGGGAAGTGTCTTGGTGTGGTCACGAGACACCACACAGGCTTTCTGAGCCTGAATTTGGCAGCAAATCTAGGTTTATCACTAATACACTGCTTTCAGATACCAGCAGAAAGCCCCAACTCTCAGCCACTGCCTTTTGAATCTCTTCTTACCCAGGGCTACTGTCTTCCTCCTCATCTAGCCAGAGAGAGCTGTCAACTGAGTCCAGACCCTGAGTGACCATTGCTGTGAAGACCTCCTGAAGGCAACGCTACCTCCTCCACCATCCCTCAAAGCATCTTGTAGCCAACAGCTAAGGATGTTCTCTGTTTTTGAAGTATCTGCCCAAACATCTTTCCTCACACACATCCCCAGAAAGCTGTGAGGTTCTTCATCCCTGCACAGAGTATCCTTCCAGCCATCCGCTTTTTATGTAGTAAGATCCAAAGCATCTAGTTTCTCCTTTCTGTGCTCTGGAAGGGCTCACAGGTTTCACTTTTAAATGGCACTTGACCATGTAGCTTTGTCAGTGCTGGGTCAGCAGAGAGGCAGAGACACTGGACATGTCAAGATACCTACTAATCAAGCAGAGGAATGCCATAGGGAATACACCTTTCCTCAAGATAACAGCTCTCCTTGTTCTCAGCATTACACACCCAGCCTTTTTCAGGGCAAGAAAATGAGCATTTGAGTGCAATGCAGATCATTATTTCACATCTACCTGAAACCAAGGCAGAGGAGAACGAAAAAAAACATTATCAGTTCTTTCATGTGCTAGACATTCATATTACACAGAATCTACTATGCTTAGTTAACATAATTAAATATAATCTGTCCAGGAGAATCTTGATTTCCTTTAGACTAGATGACCACACTGCCTAGTTTGGTCTGGGATAACCTGGACCATCCTAAAGAAAAACTTGAGTATTCATCAAGGAAAAAAAAAAAAAAAAAGAAGCTACTACAGATATGGAGTGTGGACCCTTACCTCTGTGGTAGCTCATTTATTAAGAGCTGAGCTAGAATGGGTGTTGAGAAGCAGGAGAAAGCATTGCAACAACCCTTACTTCTCCACTCCCCTGTTACATGGGACATCTGTGTTACATTCCCTAAGACACCACCAAACACCTAGCTACATCCTCTAAAATACCCTTAAACACCATGCCACTCACTATCACAAACACCACTGAGATCACAGACTCACCCTGGTAGGCTCCAGATAAACACACAGCAAGAGCCCCTCTTCTTCCCTCGAAATCTTACAGTTCAAAGAGAAGTGCACAAAACACTAACCAACAATGACAGGAAAAAGGGGAAGGCAGTGTTGGCGTAGCAAATGATGAGCCCAGCACACTCAGCTCTTATCCCACTGTCAGAAGGCTCTTGGGATTCCTGCTGGCTCAAAGAGTGTGTGTGAGTTTAGATGAGAGAAAGCACCACTCCTCAAATGCTGGGAAAGCATTCATTAGATGGTGTCTTGTGAGAATCGGGGCGATAAGAGCAGCTCTTGGTAAGAGGTGTAGAAAGAGGTATGAGGGTAGGCAGGAGGAGAGCCTTGAGCATGACTGGAAGGAGCAATTTCAGTGATTCATGAGGACAGTATGTCGTGAACCGTGTACTATAATGCATGTCAGTAGGTTACGTGGTCACTTCGAAACCACTGCAGAAAAGCTGGCCTTCGTCACGGCATGCTCTGAATTTTAACTAATTCCCTGCACACATCCCCCCAC
>VWYK01067192.1:49397-71565 GCA_013399775.1 Semnornis frantzii | reverse complement strand
CCCCCCCAACTATTTGAAAGCTCTCTAAAATGTTTAGATGCAGAAAGCTTGGTGAACCGAAGTAGGGAAATAGCACAGAAAGTTTTAAGATAGCTTAGTAATCTTGAAAATGTCTATGCAGCTGAGCTTGTTATCACTATGCTTTTTAAATCTTTGATAAGGCAAATCAAAATATATCAGGTCAAAAAGAGTTTGCCACATTGATAAAAAAAAAATAGAAAAAATGTCATGACATTTCACTTTCCAAATGTTTAACATTCTCTGTGTTATGAGCAAGTTTGGATTGGTTTCACATCCCTTTGGAAAAATTATCTACAATTACTAACTTTAGTCAAAGGATAGAAGGCAAGCAAACTGTAAAGAAAATGTGTATCAACTCCCCTAACATTTTGAAGAGTCACTCAAAGGTACGCATCTCAGCTCACAGAAAGATATGCATCCCAGCACCCTCTGGTTTCTGCTGAAGTTTTACCTTGGAGAAAGCAGATTTAAAAGAGCAGTAAACAGTTTCATGCACTACAACCACATGTGCAGTATAAAGTTGATTGTGGCAGTAAGTCTGGACTCAACAAGGCATTACACAAAACATAAAGAGCCCAATTCTCCATTGTTTGCATCTTGTGCAGCCAGTTACGATGCTGCAAGCTGCACTATATCATTCTCTGCATTCTTTATAGCTGCTTTGCATAAGAATAAATCACTCTTTCTTAAATTTTCCCTGTGTGCGTGTTGTGCATTGTGCAGCAGCAGCAGAGTTGTGTGTCCTGTGAAGGTTGATGTAGCAGGTGAGTGGGCTAAAAAAGTACTGTGCTGCACTGTGATCATAGAATCATTGAATCTTAGGATCATAGAATCAAAGAATCATTGAATCATAGAATGATAGAATCTTAGAATCATAGAATAATTGAATTTTAGAATCATAGAATGGTCTGACTTGGAAGTGACCTCCAAAGGTCAACTAGTCCAGCCTTTCTGCAGTCAGCGGGGGCATCCTCAACTAGATCAGGTTGCCCAGAGCCCTGTCAAGTTCCACCTTGGATATCTCCAGGGACAAGGCCCCAGCCAACTCCTTGGGCAACCTGTTCCAGTGTTCCACTACCCTCATAGTAAAGAACTTGTTCCTTACATCCAACTAAATCTACTATTCTCTAGCTTGAAGCTGTTGTCCCCCAGGACAGTTACCACTTTATGAAGCCCTTCAAAGCCTAATGTAATCCCCAGATTACATAGTTTGGCTTTCCTAACCATAATGGGCAGAATCTGAAGGCTACCAATAATGACATTTCCCAAGGAACAAAGCAGTGGAGATTTTCCACGTGAAAACCCAGCAATGAAACAGTGAAGCCACCAATGGACATCAAGATACATTGGAAGACTCAGTCTGGAGCATCTTCTGGCTGTTGTGTAGTTCATATGAAGAAACAATGTGTAGCCAAAGGATGGTACCAGCTTTCCATTGGATACATGTATTTTAAAAAGTGAAGAAACAAAAAAACATATTAAAAAGTCTTCACAAAGAACCTTGTCCATGGTGATATTGATGTGGAGATGTGAGAAGCTATGCAGAGAAGCAAGCAAGACACTGGAACGATTCAACACTGGAGAAGAAATCTCATGTGAGCTGTGGTAGTGAACAAAAAAAGACTGAAGTTCACCAGCAGTGAGAACAGTATTCAGAGACACTCAAAACTTGCTACTTTTTCTCATCTCAGAGAAAAATCTGGAAACAAAGCACTGGATGTCCGTGCTGTGATCAGGTTGCCTGGGGGTGTGCTGAGAAGATTTCTTGCTTAGGCGGTGGACCTGACTACCTCAAGGTGTGATGTGGAGAACATATTGCACACACACATAGGAAAGATTTACCATACCCATTCACAGCCTGTTCTTCCCTGCACAGATGGTGTTTATCACCTGAATTTGCTTCAGATTTTTTTTTTCCTTAGGAATTACTGAATAACAAACTTATCTCTCACATAATCCCTTCCTTATTATCCAAGGTAAAACCCACTGGATCTGAGAAGACCTGCACGCAAAGGGTGCATAATGTTCATCACAATAGAGCAGAAGTAATTATTTAAATCTCAGATGCTACACTCCACAGTGGCATTAAAAAAAAAAAAAATCTATTGCCACATAAAAATGTTACCAGATAAAGAGGAGTGGAGTTGGCCCAATATTGTATTTTAGAGAATTAAGAAACCACAACTCCCCTGATCAAACAGATTTCACAAGAAAGAAACCCCACCAGATCTGCCTACCCCAAATCCCCAAATGCAAAGCTGAACACAATGCATATTCATAATAGAGGAGGCAATAAGATGGTCTTATTGAACATACTCTAGGAGCAGGTATTGAGGAAGAAAACATGAAAACAATGTGGATTATATTTAGTCGAAGATTTAGGTGGAACTACAAATCAGGGTGAATAGCTTTGTGAATGAGATGTGCCAACACATGGCAACATCATAATATGCTGCATGGGATATTTTTCTGAAGAGCTTTCTCAAGCTACGAGCGGTGAGGGAGTGAAGGGAAGCTCAGCACAGCTTATCCAGATCATCATCTCTCTTCAAGACTGACAATGAGATTTTTAACAAAACCATTAGTCGTTTGATCGAAGGCAATTTGACCAAAATTGATTCCCCCTGATCCAAAGGAATTAATTTCAAACACTGCAGGGTGTTTTCATGTAACATGAAAGGGCTCCTTTTGTACTGCATGAGATTCAGACCCCACAGATCTGCTTTTCTGCAGCTCCATCTGTGCATTGAAAATACTTGACAGTTAGTTGTCTGGATATTTAATGTTTCAGAGAAATAATTTATTGCAAGACTCTGGCACCATTTCTATAACAATGTAGCAACAAACACATGCCATCCATGCTATTAATTACTTCAGTTGCAGGAAAACCTAAGAAAAAAACCCAAACATTGAGGTCATCTATATGTTTTAATTCTGGTGGTACACTGCTTTCTTATTTGATTGGTGCATCCTTAAGATATTTGGTGGAGTAGAATTCCCTCAGATTTGAACTGTTCTGACTGCACTACCCTGAGCTGATCGTGATCTGAAGAAAGAATCAAACTCTATGTCAGGGATTCCAGGCTGTTGGAAGCACTTAGAATCATAGAATTGTCAGGGTTGGAATAGACCTCAAGGATCGTCTAGCTCCAACCTCCCTGTCATGGGCAGGGACACCTCACACTAGATCAGGTTGCTCGGAGTCACATCCAGGCTGGCCTTAAAGACCTCCAGGGATGGAGCTTCCACCACCTCTTTGGGAAACCTGTTCCAGTGTGTCACCACCCTCATGCTGAAGAACTTCTCCCTAACATCCAATCTGAATCTACCCACTTCTAGTTTTGCTCCATTCCCCCTAGTCCTATCACTACCTGACACCCTAAAAAGACCCTTACCAGCTTTCCTGTAGGCCCCCTTCAGATACTGGAAGGCCACAAGAAGGTCTCCTTGGAGCCTTCTCTTTTTCAGTCTGAACAGTCTCAACTCTCTCAGTCTGCCTTCATGGGAGAGGAGCTCCAGCCCTCTGATCCTCCTTGTGGCCCTTCTCTGGACACATTCCAGCACACTGTTCATGACACCTTGAACTGCTGCATGACTCAACACAGAGCAGGGATGTGTTGGTTGACCAAGGACAGTGTGAGCAGCAGTTGCCACAGACTGCCATAATGGGAACCCAGTGGCGTGTATGTATTCTGGGACTCCTTGTTCCAGCTCGTGTGATTTTAGGACATGGCACAGATAAGCTTGCTCAGATGTTGACAGCTATGTTAAGGTGTCCTTTTCTGACCATGCTGGCTTTTAACCACAGTTAGAGCACTGTTGGGAAGGATGTGGATTTCAGTCACTTTGGCAGAGCACCTTCCCCTGACAGCCCTTAGAAGAAAAGTAAGATTTCCTTTTTGTTTGGATTCTGCATTCCGGATGTGCTGTGACAATACTTAGCAGCTGTGGCAGTACATCCAAACCCTCTCCCTGCCCTCTGAAGAAGGTATGGGGGGAAACAGAGAAGCTGGGATGGAAGCAGGGGAGATACCTCCCAAGGCCATTCCCCCAAGCTGCGTGCCAGGCACAAACCCTGTGCTGGGGCAAGTTTGGGCATGTTTAGGCAGAGAGCTGTTGGTTATTGGCTTTTGGCCCTTTGTGTGGCTGTTTTTACATGCTTTCTGCTAATGTGTGACAAAAACTAGCATAGATTTATGAAAACAGGTGAGCTGCAAATCAAGAGGCTCTTCTCTCTGGGATCTTTGCTCCCCACACGTGTGGATTAAAGCAGCTGTAGCAGTTCAAGAGGGTTTTCCAATAAAAAGGGATGATAAAGAGGAATTTCCTCAGTCTGCAAACAGCATCGTGAGTAACTGACATATTCTTAAAGTCTCCAGAAAGCTCTTTCCTTTTGTTAGAGGAGAATATTGCTGCTGTTAGAATAGTATTTTTTCCAAATACTATTCTCAAAATTATTTATAACCATTGCAACTGTAAAGATAATTCTCAACTGAATATCAAACCTTTATAGCCTTTATAATCTTTGTATCAAGTTACGTGGGAGGTGCAGCTATGTTAATAAATAATTAATATATGATTACCCCTTTATTCCTAACAACACCGTAGATGTCTCTGGGTAAATAAACATTGAGTGAGTGGTAGTTGTATTAAAGATATGATAGGTGTTAATTTACTCAGCTTTCTCGTAACTGAGGCATTTCTGGCCATAAGCAGGAGTAATGGGTTTAAACTGGCAGAGGGGAGATTTAAACTAGATGTAATGAGGAAGTTCTTTACAGTGAGGGTTGCCCAGGGAGGCTGTGGCTGCTCCCTTCCTGGAGGTGTTCAAGGCCAGTTGGACAAAGGCCTCGAGTGACCTGTACTAGTGGGAGGTGTCCCTGCCTATGGCAGGGGGTCAGAACTAGGTGATCTTTGAGGTCCCTGCCAACCTAAATCATTCTATGATTCTATGATTATATGCACAGCTTCAGCCAGTTGAGGAATATTAAAGTAAAAGGTTATGCCACACAAGATGTGGTGGACACCTTCAGGTATACAGCTTTGCACTCAGGCACTATGTGCTGTTTTATGTACGTAGGTCCTTTTTGGGATCAGTCCTTTGTACCTTCTTGGCTTCTTTCACCTTCTTGGTTTCTTTCATATTCTGCTTTCACAGAGGACAAAGGGTTTCAAAAATGTTTCTGATACAACCTGCATAAAGAATTAATTGCCTTTCAGAATACTTTCATTCTTCCCTTCTGTCCTCATTAAAGAATTTTAAATCATAAAGACAAATTTCTCTTTCCCTCATCAATATGTTGTCAACCTGGAGAATTCATAGTCACAGACTATTCTTTGGGTTAAAGGAGTTGCAGGAATGAAAAAAGAGCCACAGCTTGAACTGTTTGGTAAAAAATAGTTTCTAGCACACAAAATGTGTTCTGCAGGCTTTTGTTTTAGGATAAAAACTAACAATTAACTGCTTATTACTAGGAAGAAATATCTGCTAACTGTTTATTTCCCAGATATGAAATATCTTTACCCCCACCTTCATTTGGTAGTTCTCTCTCCTAGTCACTGATTAACACATGACCCTAGACAAGGAGACCATAGACTAGGGCACAGATGCAAATTGCATGTTTCCAGATGAGTACCAGGAACTACCATGCCTTTTGCAGAGGCAACAAATAAAGAACAAAGCTGCTATTATCTGTAAAAGATCATGTCTAGTCACGAAATGATCATTTCTGAGGAAAAAAACACTCATTTCTGCTCACCTCTGAACTTCTGGTAGCTGATTCTTCTGGCAGCCTGTAGTGACTTGGAAACCTTACTCCCACACTGGAATTTACTAGACCAGTTCAGATAGCTTGGAAGTAAGATGAAGCTGTATTTACAGCAAAGCTGAATTTACAAGCATACATACACAATATAGTTACATGCATTTACAGTTATATGCAGTTTAGAAATAACACAGAAACCCAGACTCTGGACAAAGAAAAGAAGCCCAGAAGGGGCCCAATGCCACCCTCTCTCTCTCTCCCAGGCAGAAAACAACCAGGAGGGCTTATGTGCTACCTGGTCAGCCAAGGTCAGTGAAGGAAACTAGAGCAGAGCATAGGAGAAGCAAAGAAAGAAGCAACAAGGGCCAGCACCTCAGAGTAAAGAAGAAGGAATTGTGTATACTTTGGCTTTTTATACCTTTTAGCAAACCAGTGAATTATATAGACTTTATCATTAGTATTCTTTTAAAACCAATCATCTGATTTTCTCCTATTCCAATATTCCAATCAGTCTTAAGCCAGAACACAGCCCTTCCGCTCTTCAGGAAGGCGGTGTGGTTCCACACAGAAAGTGCTATAGCTGTGTTTGTGGAGCAGGAAAGCACCACAAATGGCAAGGATGGACATAGGAACAGAAAAAAACACTCTACTGGGGTGAACACAGAGTTTAACCTAACAGAAGGGCTGCGTATGCACACAGTGGATTGCTGATATGAATGGACTGCTGTACATCTCGTGTAAGCACTAAGTCCACTGACACTACATCTGTCCCATCACAGGAGCAGAGACAGCTTTACAAGGAAGACATCTCTTGTCCCTCCTTTGTAGTAATGTGTGTTTGCTATATCTAAAGGTAAGCTGGGTAAGTAGAAAGGAAAGGCAAATAAAGAGTATGGCTGCACCACTGTTGCAGCAATAGTAGTGGTTTGTAAGTGAAGCTGAACATGTGCGGATTTCAGCAGTTTTCCAGTCAGATTGAAGTTCTGGGATGTTGCAAGTTCTTTACCATGAGGGTAGTGGAACACTAAAACAGGTTAGCCAGGGAGGTAATTCAGGCCCCATCCCTGGAGATATTCAAGGTGGGGCTCAATAAGGCTCTGGGCAGTCTGATCTAGTTGAGGATGCCCCTGCTTACTGCAGAGGGCATTGGACTAGATGACTTTTGGAAGTCCTTTCCAACCCAAACCACTCTATGATTCTAAACTGCAGTGTTGAAGGCTTCCTAAGTGAGCAGGCAGTATTTTACAGGGAGACTTGAAGCTCAGCTACAGCAATGTAAAAGTAGGAATTTTATCTGCAAACATCTCAGATTTTGCATTTCCTCCATTACCCTAGAAATAATTTGCAAAGCGAAAGTGATAACCTTTTTTTTTCCACTGAGGCCACTGCGCTCTCTGAGACCCCACCCTCACTACCAAGGGAAATTATCTTTGTAATCAGTGAGACAAAGTGACACAGCACTTTGGGATTTCTAGAGGAGAATTAATTTAGGTTGTGCAAACCTAGTCACAGGGAAGCCTTTGCAAGCTTTGAGGCTCAGGTAGCCCTCATTAGCAGTTCAGAAACACATGAAAGTGATGTAGACAGACAGACAAGGTAGGTAGCGTGAGGTAGTACAGCCTTGGAAAAAAAAAATCAGACTATGATACAGAGAAAGGTGAAGTGTTTTACAGAATGTGAAATCTCTTTTGAAATTTACTAGAACCACTGGGCTCTCATTGGATGCAAAAGAAATTTGATGTGCAATACAAACTCACATCCAAAAAGATTCAGTATTGTAGTCATTTCAGAAAAGTGGCACGGAAGGTGAGAAGCAGCTCAAACATTAACCTGAGAAAAGATTCTCCTTTTGCTGTAATTTACAGTTGGGAAGGATTCGAAAGCTAAATGGTTCACTTTGCCTGTAGTAACTTGTCAGTTTAGGACCCAAGATCTTACTCTTGAGTTGATTCATCTCGCCTCAAGTTGATTCATCTCTTTTTCTTTCCCCCCAGAAAGTGGTCCGATGCAGCTCTACAATTTAAATGGTGTAAAACTGGTAGCAGCTCAGATGGATTTTTCTGCCACTTATCAGAATACTTCAATGGGGTATATATATATATATATATTCAAGTTTAAAGCAGAAGAAAAAGGTAGAAGAAGGAATTGGGGAGCAAGGTCTGTGGAAATGGTTTGATACCTTATGGAGAAGCCCTATTGACTATCACAGAAAATAAAAGCCAACAAACCAAGTTGTAGCAGCATTCCACAGAGTTTAAGAAAACCATGCCCCTGCCCTTCAGAATCCATTTAAATAGGACAATATGGAGATCACATTAGCCCTGAGAGAGGAACAAGTCTTCATCTGAGGTGCTTCTACTAACATAACATTTTAGCGTCTCCTACTTGTCTAAACTCCATGTCTGTGAGGCACAGTAATACTCTTATACCCTTTTACAGATGAAAGACCTGAGGGCTAGTGTCAGGTTCTGTCTCAAGAGCAGGATGGGTCTACCTGGGTCAGCAAGTGCACAATACCTGTGCTTGCTACAGCCGCTCTCAGGATTGCAACTTCTTCATCTCAGGGAAGGTTTATCTGTTCGTGTAGCAACCACCAAATCTCTGCTGCTCAGTATCTTGGACATCACAGAGCATGTAGCTTTACAGCTGCTACACAAACAGTTGAGCTTTCTCCGAACCCCTGTTTAGAGGGGAGTGGAATCAATGAGGTGTGGAAGAATGGCTGTGGATATACTCAGTGACTCACTGCAAGTAATAAAGAATCCAGGGCAGGGAAGGAAACTGGATTTTACAAGACTACTTTCTTTGCTACCATACCACCCTATCTTTCTCAAGATCACATTTCTATTTCCACTGAATAGTGTTCCTCTTCTCTGTTCCAGCATTCTTTAGAGCAATGGCTTCAGGTGGGATCTTGATCATCTTAGGATATAGCACTTACCTCCTTAAAGGACTGTGCAGAACTGCTTACATGCCACTGAAACCAAGAGAATTGCAAACAATATAAAAATCAAGTTATATCAGTCCATATACTCCAGACATGAAAATAGTGTATTTTCTAGTTTCGAGTTTTCTTTTCCTCTGATAGAAGCTTGCTGGACCTACTTGATACTCTTCAAGTCAAGTTTCTTTTGACAACCAGTCCTTACCCAGGAAGGACAAACTCCAGTAGGAAAAGACTCAGTGCATGTTTAACCCCACAGCTCCAGATATGGACAACAGGAAAAAAAAACAAAACAAAAAAAACCACCCAACCAAAACTTTGGTCTACAGTCTTATGCTCCCTTAGAATGTCCATTAGCTACGAGCTGAATCGTAGCAAAGGAGGGTTGCTACACAAAATTCTGTTACATAGTACAACTTAGAGAAAGTCAAATTATACATAGTAGAGAAACACCTGGTACAAAACAGTGCAGCACTGCTGGTTAGGCTTATGACCAAAGAGAAACAATGTCCTTCTTCCCCTACTCCTATCCCAATCACTGCTTAAAAAGTAAGGCTATCTCCTTTTGGTTCTGGCACAGCCCCAGCTATAATTCTGGTGCTTGGGCACATGCTTGACCATGTGTCTTTCATCTAGCCAAAAATCTCACTGCTACCTAGCAAAAATCCAAACTCTATTGCACATACCTGTGATGCAACTAAAAGGTTCTTAGTCAGGATGCCAGAGGAATATAAACATTGGCAGCACTACTGCTTTTGCAACCCACAGTGGCAAAAGGATTGCTGCTAGTTTACAAAACACAGCAGTTGACACAGTCCTCTTGGTTGCCTGCCAGTGTACTGCCCTGAGAAACCCTCTCACAGTGTTTTTGACTTTGACACTATCAAACAGCTGTTCCTGTCCCCTGACTGTACTCAGGCCTTCTACTCTAGGTAATCAGACTGTCAGTGGTGGCACATCTGTGGCTGAGGGTGGGATGTGGAGGAAGTCGTGTGAATCCTGAATCATGAAGGATGATGGCAAAGAGGCAGAAGACAGGTGTATTTGGTTTGGCTGAGCTGCACTTAATTCTCCCCAGAGCATCTTTCTAGTGCAGTGTTTTGGAGTGCTGCAGCTGGGTGTTGATAACACAGCAACGTTTTGGCTACTGCTGAAGGAGCACCTAGACTATGCTTTTCCAACATTTCCCTGCCCCAAGAGTATGCTGAGGTGTGAGCAAGATCTTGTGAGTGGACGCAGCTGGGCCAGCTGACCCAAACTGACCAAAGGGACGTTCCATGCCGTGTGATGTCAGCTCGGACATAAAAGCTGAGTGAAAGAAGGAAGTGTGTGGACACTTGTTGATGGCATCCATCCTCTGAAGCAACTGCTACATCTACTGAAGCCCTGCTTCCCAGGGCTGGACATCCCCTACTGGTGGGAAGTAGAGAATGGTATATTTGCTTGTTCTTGCTTCCACTTGCAGCCTTTACTTTGGCTTCACATCTTATCAAATTGCTTCTATCTTGACTCCTGTGCTTTTATTTTCCCTCTCTCCTGTCCCTGTAAGAAGGAGAGTGATAGAGTGGCTTTGGCGGGCATCAGGCTCTCAGCTAAGGTCAAACCACCACAACAGGTCAAGCAGGAAAGATGCTTGTTGGGTACCATAGGAATTTGTATTCTACCCTGTATTTAAATGTGCTCTTAGTTGAAACATGGAGGCCTAATTCTTCCCTTGGACATGTATTTGTGAGTAATTCCTATGAGCTCAGTAAGGGAAGAGCTATCTTGACTCCAAGGTAATTAAAGCCTGAATTTTTACAGCCTCTGATTAATAGAATTATGACCTTCCAGCAAGCCTAAAGGAACCACAGGCTTATCAGGAAATGCCAGATCTTATGTCATCATTAACTAATGGCCAACTAACTATTCATACCCACCTAGAGATGAAAGTAAAAATCTGCACATGTAGTATCTGCTGCTGCTTATGTTTCCCTAACACATTTAGAAAACAGAAAATTGTAGCAGGGCCTGATCCTGCAGTCATAGTAAGTTCCTATGGATGCCATGAGGATGTATGAAGAATACAAACCTGGGAGACTGCCATGTGAGGATTTCACGCTTTGGGTTCTAAAACAAAGAAGTGCATTAAAATATTAGTGTGTTGTAAGTGCAGATGGTCCTGAAGGCTTTTAGAAATATGAAAACACTCAGCCTTCAATCCCATGGTAATCCCATTGTTAGTTGATTGTATCTGTGGATGTGTTTAACCTCTTAATACATAACTTTCTATGTAATTTTTACCCTCTTCTCTTTCTTTCTTTTTATTTTTTCCCACTTTTACTTCTTTACTTGTTTTTCTTTCTTTGGGACACATGAAAAATCTCTGAATAGATATGAGGTCTCTTCTGACCCCTACCATTCTGTGATTCTGTGCTATCCAAATGTGATTAGTTTTTGCTGTAAATGTTGTGCAAATAGCCGTGCAGACAGGTTGGCAAAAAAAAAGCATTCAGCTGAAGATGTTAATCACTTCCAGGACTGTGTGAAGGGCAGGTGTAAATCATTACTGTTTGACTTCTGTGAAGGAAACAGGCAAGGTTTATATAAGCATTTGTAAATCTGGACACATGCTTAAAAACTTTACAAAGCAATAACCAATGACTATGAGAATCACCACCTAGAATTATATATGCATATGCAAATTCTGCTATTCCATAGTTTGAACAATCCTCACTATCAATACAGACTGAGGGAGGAGGTGATAGAAAGCAGTCCTGTGGAAAAAGACTTGGGAGTGCTGATGGGCAAGAAGCTGTACAGGAGCAGACAGTGTGAGGTTGCAGCCCAGGAAGCAAATCACATCCTGGGCTGCATCGAAAGATGCATTGCCAGCAGATCCTGAGAGCTGATTTTGCTGCTTTGCTCTGGTGAGACCTCACTTGGAGTATTGTGTCCAGGTCTGGAGCTCTCAATGTAGGAATGACACTGAGATGATGGAGTGGGTCCAGAGGAGGGCCACAAAAATGATCAGGGGATTGGAACACTTCTGCTACATGGACAGGCTGAGTGAAGTGGGGTTGTTCAGCCTGGAGAAGCAGAGGCTCTAGGGAGAGCTTACAGTGGCCTTCCAGTACCTGAAGGGAGTCTACAAGAAGGCTGGAGAGAGATTGTTTACAAAGACCTGCGGTGACAGTATGAGGGGCAATGGCTACAAACTAGAGAAGAGCAGATTCAGATTGGATGTTAGGAACAAGTTCGTTTCAATGAGGGTGGTGTAGCACTGGAGCAGGTTGCCCAGGGTGGTGGTTGGGGCCCTACCCCTGGATATAGTCAAGGNTGCATTGCCAGCAGATCCTGAGAGCTGATTTTGCTGCTTTGCTCTGGTGAGACCTCACTTGGAGTATTGTGTCCAGGTCTGGAGCTCTCAATGTAGGAATGACACTGAGATGATGGAGTGGGTCCAGAGGAGGGCCACAAAAATGATCAGGGGATTGGAACACTTCTGCTACATGGACAGGCTGAGTGAAGTGGGGTTGTTCAGCCTGGAGAAGCAGAGGCTCTAGGGAGAGCTTACAGTGGCCTTCCAGTACCTGAAGGGAGTCTACAAGAAGGCTGGAGAGAGATTGTTTACAAAGACCTGCGGTGACAGTATGAGGGGCAATGGCTACAAACTAGAGAAGAGCAGATTCAGATTGGATGTTAGGAACAAGTTCGTTTCAATGAGGGTGGTGTAGCACTGGAGCAGGTTGCCCAGGGTGGTGGTTGGGGCCCTACCCCTGGATATAGTCAAGGTGAGACTCTGGGCAACCTGATCTAGTTGATGATGTCCCTGCTGACTTCAGAGGAGACTGAACTTAGATGACCTTTGGAGGTCCCTTTCAACCCAGACCATTCTGTGATTCTGTTCTATGATTCATTTGTCTGCACAGCTGTACATCCAAAATAAGGGTGTTGCTACTTTCCTTATCCTTGTGGTGAATATTTTCTTTATAGTTAGGGCTTGGCTAGAAAAAACAGACTTCATGTAGCCAGAAACACCAGATAAGGTTTGGTCAATCTTCTCTGACCTTTGGAGAAGTACACTTAAGTCATGCAGTGGCCCTTTGCTGTCAGAAAACATGGTTTAACTACGCAAGTTTTGTTACATGGGTAATGAATTAGACAGACTCCTTGGTGTACATGTGCATTAAGTGGGATTATTTGGAAAAGCACTGCCAATTTATTTAAGAAGGAATTTTAAGGTACTTTTCTCCTGGGGGCAGATTTTTGCCCTGAATGGTTTATCTTCCTCTCCCTTGCCAAATGCTGCTCTCTAGCCACTTCCCCATTTGAACACTCCCAAATTCACTGGATAGCTTTTTTTGGTTGGTTGGTTGGTTTTTTTTCCCCAGATCAACTGGGAGACAAAAAAAGTCCCAAACAACCCTCTCAGGCTTACTCATTTCTGAATCTGTTCTGCTCTTCATCACTGCTAAAAGTGCTAAACATGAAGCTATGCTCACTTATTTATTCTCTGGTAAAAACAGTCTGCAGTGTGTCTCTCTCTTGAGTTGTCAGCTCTTCAGGGTGGGGATGGTTTTTGTTTGTCCTATCCAGCACTGAACTCCTTGGAAGAACATTGAGCAGAAAAGTGAAACAATATTATCACCTGCAAAAGGACAGTCATAAGGTACATCCAAAGAGAGAACATTTATCTTCTACGCCACTTTTGAGTATTGCTTCCATTTAAAGACTATGTAGGACCAGGCTCTTGGCTGGAATTCAGTACAATAACATTCTGGTGACCTGCACCAGCTGAGGAGTTATGGGGTGGGTCATAGGTCTCCCTTTTTCCCTTTTAATGTCAAAAAAACAACTAAAGAAGAATCTCCTAGAGTGATAGATAGCCTGCACAGCATGTAGCCCAGGTACATGACACCTGTTCCACCTCAGCAGACTCCTTCTACAGATCAGCCCCAGTGACTGCAGCACTCTCCAAGAATCAGAAGCACCAATGAATCCAGTCCAGAGATAGCCAAAGCAGGGCAGGATGGAGTCAGCCATGCCTGGGGAAGGTGGTGGCAGCTCCAGGCCAGGGAGGATCAGGAAATGAGAACTGGCCCAACCTGGTTGGAGTTAGGGGTTCCAGCTTCACCACTGGTTCCCAGCCAGTGAGAGTGAGTAAAGCAGAGGCTTTCTTCACAGAACTTTTGGAAACCTTTTGTGGAGAAATAGTGGCATGTTGTTTAATCCTTCAGTGTGAGATAAGGTTTGGGATGGGCCACCAACACTCAGAATTATAGAAGAATTTTGACAGCCACACAGATTGACCAGTGGGATTTCAGAAGGTAAGCTGAGAAAAAAACATTCCCATTCGCCACATTCCCTTGTGCAATTCCACACCTTCAGAGACAGGAGCAGATGGTTTTTCTCTCTCCAAACCTTGCTGAGGTTGTGGACAAGTTTTGAGTGCAGCTGAACATTCTCCAGTTCAGGTGAAAGTGGGGTGAGTACATTAAGGGCTCCCTTAATGCTTTAGCATAGAAACTGAAGTAAACAGGCTGAGAGAAAAGAAAAAAAACAGGATTATTTTCAGGGTTACATCTCAGAGCCTCACGTTGGTCAGTGAGTTTCCCCTGATGGCTGACTATGTGCAATACCTGCAGGCTCTAGAAAGGGTATGTGTGAGGGGTACAGGGGGAGAGGAGGTAGGTAGGATCTGATTGTGGTGCAGTACTGTTAGAATTGCCATTCTGCAGTGCTGGCTGTAATAAATAACATTTATTATACGCTGCACAAGGAGTGGGAGCAGCCATGTAAGGTGAATGCATGAAAAACCACGCTCAGCTGAACTTTGGCCTGATTCTTCTCACTGTTTGCTCTAAGGTAATAACAATAACACTAAAGAAATCTCTTGATAAGCACTTGTGTCAGTGAAAGAGGAGTCAGTCTCCTTGTCCTTCACATGCTCTTCCTCTTGTGATCACACCAGCCTTTTCTGTTTGTGATTGACAGCTGCTCTGCATGCATTTGGGTGCAATTCAGAGGACCATAGGATGTTAGAGGTTGGAAGAGACCTCTGAAGATCAAGTCCAACTCCCCTGCCAGAGCAGGAACATAGAATCTAGTGCAGGTCACACAGAAACGCATCCAGGCAGGTCTTGAAAGTCTCCAGAGAAGGAGACTCCATAACCTCTCTGGGGAGCCTGTTCCAGTGCTCTGGGACCCTTACAGTAAAGAAGCTTCCCCTTCTGTTGAGGTGGAACCTCCTGTGCTGCAGCTTACATCCGTTGCCTCTTGTCCTATCACAGGGCACAGGTAAGCAGAGCCTGTCCCTTCCTTCTTGACACCCAGCCCCCAGACATTTATATACATTTATTAGGCACCCTCTCAGTCTTCTCTTTTCCTGACAAAACAGCCCCAGGCCTCTCAGCCTTTACTCGCAGACCAGTGCTCCAGTCCCTTCATCATCCTTGTAGCCCTCTCTTGGACCCTCTCAAGTAGATCCCTGTCCCTCTTGAACTGGGGAGCCGAAAACTGGATATAATACTCCAGGTGAGGTCTCGCTAGGTCAGAGTAGAGAACCTTCCTTGATCTGCTGGACACACTCTTCTTAATGCACCCCAGGATCCCATTGGCCTTCTTGGCCACAAAGACACATTGCAGTCCCATGGATAGCTTGCTGTCCACCAGGACTCCCAGATGTTTCTCCACAGGGCTGCTCTCTAGCAGATCACATCCTGACCTGTACTGGTTAGATGCCTTCCTTTAACTTCTCTCTAAGCCAGAAAGTCACACATGGGGAACTCCATGTCACAGATTCATTTTCTTCAGAAAAAACACAGGGAAATGAGCTGCTGCAACTCAATTCTGCTCCTATTCCAGGCTGAGTAAACGCCAGGAATTGCAACAAATTCAGAGGAGATAATTCAGAGTGAAGCAGGGCAACAGTGGCTTGGCTGGATAAACTTAAACAGAAGAATATCTGGCTTCTTTCACATTTAACTGAAATACATTTGTTTCTTTGAAGCTTACTTCCCAGTCTCAGCTCCTGTCTCCTGTCACCCTGTGAAAAGGCAGCATTGACAGATGAGCTCTCCACAGCTGCAACTGGCAGTGCTGGCTTAGTAGACTCAAGTAGTCTTTTCTGTCTTCACCACTGGCTCCCTCCTCACACCACCCATCTGCTGAGCTGGGACAAATGTTTGCTCTGTTGTATAGGAAGTGGGTCAGGGAACTGATGTGCCTGAAAAACAATACAGCTTCCCCCATGCTCCTGAGCTTACTCTTAGGGGAATCGGTTCCCCAAGCTACTTTGAGGGTGCAAAGGACAGGACACAGCTTAACAAAGGTTGGAGGTGAGGTGCCTACATTAAACCTGGTGTAGACAACCCCATTTCCAGCTTTGTGTTCTCAAAACAGATATGCCAGCTTCTGTCCCCACTGGTGGGGTTGCAGGTGGCCCTCTGGAATCTCTTAAATCCAAACTACCACTCTAAAGGAACTTTTAGGCTGGGGTAATATTCTTGTCTTGCATGTTCACCTCTAATGCTCTGTAGAATTACCATTTCCAGGGTAGAAGTTGCCTCTGCTGCCTGACCTGAAAAGTACAGCAGCAGGCAGCAGGTTTGTCACCAGGAAAGGTCAAACAAACAGCACAGACTAAAACAGGTCCTTGCAAGTCAGTTTCCTCACACAAGGTCTTCTCCCTTTTCCTTAGATTATTCATGTGGATCAGCACATCGTTGGCTCCTGGGGCTCTTAACGGCTTCTCTCCATGCTGAAAATGCAACTTCGGGGGAGCTGAAGGACCAAAAAAGAAAAAACCCAAAACATTATTTTTTCTCCTGAGCAATGGACAAAACGTGACCCATGCTTGATGCACATGCAGGTGCCCACTGGGCTCTGCAGCCCTGGCATTAGTGTAGCCAGAGGACCAGAAATGCTCACTTTGCCTTCTCAGGGCTACCCAGGATGTGTTGGCAGTGAACTTAATGTGATCAGCAGTGCCTTGGTGCAACAGCACAAGCCATCAGCAGTGTGGCTCTACACATATATTTGCCTCATCACTGCTGTCTACTCACTCACATGTGCCCCAGCTAGCAATATCTGATGGTAGGCCAAGGATGCTTCACTGCTGGGTTCAAGGCAGCCCTCCAAACTTCACCCTGTGAGCAACCATGTGCGGAAATGGGAGAGGGATGGGACGGGAGGCAGAGGTGTGCCAAGGGTGGTGCCTTGCTGTGCAGGCTTTCCAGAGCAGAGAATGGTGGTTGTGTTTCTGCCTGGATGTAGTTTGGCCCATGTGACATCCTACCTAGATGGGGTTTTCTGACCATTAGTAGGAAGCAGAACTAAAGCTAATTCCCTCTACTGCCTGTGCAGAGATGGATGAGAGAGCCCTGAGGCTGTAAGGGGTTAAGGCAGCTCTACATCTCCTGCATATCACCCTCATCCTCAGTAAAGGACATGGGCAAATTAGTCAATCTTAAGGGCTATTCTAATTTATAGCAGCAAAGAATGGGCCTTTGAGAGCCATTATACTAGGCAAGGGTAATTGAAGAGCTAACACCCTTTAGCTAGATGTCCTTCTCTGAACATTTTTTTGTGTGTGGAAACTGCCAAGAAGAAGTCAGATGGCATGAGTCTGCCCTATTGGGCAGGTCCTCTGCCCCTCATCCATGCTGGCATTACATCTCTGTAGCTAAAAAGTGATGGCATTGCCCCATGTGTGCCTAATGCAGGTTTATTCTAAGATTGATGATAAGTTTCACCTCTCCCCTTTTTAACACAAAGTAGTTCTCCTTGTGAAGAACCAAGGCTTCAGTTCAATTTATATACAACCTGCCTGGCTCCTGCATTTCCCACTGCCACTCCTGCCCTCTCTGCTTACAGCTGCTGACTTGGGCTCTCTTGTTTGATCTCAAGCACCTCTTCTACTGTTCTGCAGTGGTCTCAGCCCAGAAGGAAGATAAATTGACCAGGGCAAATCACCCCATCTACCCACTCTGTTCCCAAATAAATTGTCAGATAAAGAGCAGAGAGGGATTATCTAACATGCAAAGGGTATTTCTGGGACACAGAGGTGGAAGCTGATCACTAATTGAACGGCAAGTACTTTCTAACTTTGCCACACCTTTGCTTCAGGTAATATTGCAACAATGAGTAGCTTTGCCTCTCTGTCAACCTGATGGCTGACTCAGTGTGGGCCAGTAACTCTTTTGTTAACTGTAGCTAGTTGAATGGCCAGTCAATTGAATGTCTGATGGTCAAAACTGTATCAGAAAACAGTAGAGCATACAGAAGTAGATGCTGTAATATGAAATCAGATGGCTTGGATAGTTTTCTCCAACTGCAGGCATTTCCTTGCATCTGTTTTAAGAGCCACAAGCCCCACGTTATACTACAGATATGGTAGTTTAAATCTAAAGTAAATTTCACTGGAATTGATTTCCACTGATACCAGATGGAAGGAGATAAGAATGAGGCTCTTATTCCAGATTTACACCAGAAGATCTAACAGCAGAATGTACAATTTTCTTCCAGTAATATCTAATGATTAAATAAAGCAAAAATGAAATTTGACAAGCAGCTGGTTTGATGAAATTTATAGGCACAGAATCAGATTCTCTGCCTCTTGTAATTTACATAGTCATTTAGACCAACACTAAGCGACTTCAGCTCTCTACTCTTCTAAGCCAAGGCTGTCTTCCACCCAGCACGGCAAAAGCAGAAATGATTGTGCAGCGAATGAAACAGAATAGAATCTCATGCACCCTTCCTCGTGAAAATTTACATCCATGAAGGTTCCTATGTTGTAGTTGTGACAGCGTGTGAAGAGGAAAGTGCTTACAGCCATTCTGGGAAAACGGGGCATTAAAAAGGGGTGATTTAGAAAATCATTTTACTCTATTTTTTTCCAGGTACAAGGGCTGTACCTTCAGTTTCTGTAAATTGACAACCCAAAGAACACTCAATGAGGATAAAGTGTGTCAGGAAACAGGGCTAATAACTCACTGCTTTGTCTACCTCAGTGTGTTTTTAATGCTGCTAAAATAGAGAATAATTTGGCTTCTAGTACTTACGATAAGAACCTTGGAGGGAGATTCTGACAAGGCATGTAACTGTGCCACTGCAAAATCCTGGCATGTGAAAAGGAGGTGAGCATCATTCCTGGGATCAGCAGAGCTCTGTGTTCTCATTTCTGGAAAATGTGCCATGAGAAGCAAAATAAGTTGAGTGCACTGGCCACTTCAGACCAACTCGTGCTTGATAGCATGAAGGATCAGGAAGCTGGCTCAGATGCCGTAGCCAGGTGTACATCTGGCAGAGAGGCTTCAGTGGGCCTAGGGAATTTTGTAATCAGTGTTTAATTTGATTAGGTAGGACAGCTAACTTGTCAGGAAGGGGAAAGGATAAGCACAGAGAAGGTTTGCAACAAGCAGCAGGTAAACTCCACATAAAGCAACACAATGCCTCTTTCTCCACTATACCCTTTGTTTTTTAATATTATAAGTATCCTAATTTATCCAACAGTCTGGTTGCGAGTGAAAATATTAAATGAAAGCATAAACAAGTTGCTGCAAGAAAAGATGGAGCAGGACATACAGAACATTAGGTGATTTGTGGCTGACCTCAGAATCATAGAATCGCCCAAGCTGGAAGGGACCTCCAAAGGTCATCTAGTCCAACTCACCTGCAGTCAGCAGGGACATCCTCAACTAGAGCAGGTTGCCAAGATCCTTGTTGAGCCTCACCTTGAATGTCCCCCGGGATGAGGCCTCAACTACCTCCCTGGCAACCTGTTTCAGTGCTCAACAACTTGCATTGTAAATAAATTTTTCCTAACATGCAATCTAAATTTACCCTTCTCTAATATAAAACCATTGCCCTTTGCTCTATCATTACAGACTTTTGTACACAGTCTCTCTCCAGCCTTCTCACAGCCCCCCTTCAGGTACTGTCAGGCTGCTATTAGGTCTCTCTGAAGCCTCCTCTTCTCCATGCTGAACAACCCTAGCTCCCCTAGCCTGTCCTCGAGGCAGAGGTGCTCCTTCTTATCTTGCACACCTTCACTAACTCCAAGGCAGCTTTTATTGTGGAAAGACAGTTCGCATGTACCATGGAGCTGAGGTCCAAATGCAGGACTGAACACAATCTAGATGAAACACTGCAGAATTATGTATAACATTCCCATGGATATAAGCCTTCAAGAGGTCACTGAAATAACAATTTAAATTTTTGTCCTTATTATTTCTAGGGACTATTATTTTTTTTGCTTGTAATTGATGACAATAGCACTCTTTCATATTGTGATAAATACATTATGGCAAAGTGCTTTAGTTGCTTATATTACATGTAACTAAAATAAAAAAGGAGCTAAATTAGAAGTTAGACAATAAAGAAGGAAAATAATTAATTAAAACTAGGAAAGTACAATAACCTTATGATTTTCAGCCTATAGCAAGTACTTCATGCTTAAGTCTCCACCCACCCTGGCATGCCTCTCCCACATTTCTCTTAATATTTCTCTTAATATTTAAATTACCTGCTTGCTGACGTGCTTGTTGACCATCAGCATTCATGCTTTAGGTTACTGTAGGAAGAAACAAGAAGAATGAGAAATACTCCACACTACAGGGAATGGCTGAAGCTCAGTATCCACTCAGCTGTGCAATGAGAGGATGCTTATTACACTGCCGTGAAAGTCCACTTTTCTTTGACTTGTACTAAGCACCACCCAGAGGCATGGAGCACATCTTGAGGGTGACTCTCTGATGTTAAGGAAAAGAAGGCCAATGTGGGGAAGCTGGTGCTGACTGCGGGTTCAAAGAGCTGACAGAGTGAGCACATGCTTCTGTGTTATGTTTTTCTTGATTCAGAATACCATAGTTCAGCCTTCCCCAGCATCACTTTGGTGGTGATGGGAAATGTGACTGGGTGCCAATGTGCCCTGGGTTAACACAGCCCATGCTCACAAGCCTAATTTCCCCACACAGATGTGAAAGTAACACAAAAGGGAAAAAAAATGACAACTCTAGGTTGAGATTAAGAATTTACTGAGGTCATTACACAGTTACCTTAAGAAGCAGCAGCCGAAGACAAGGATGAATTGGTTCCCCCCCAACCCAAGCGCACAGCGGCCAGACCAGCAGAAAAGACCAACACCCCAAACCCAGAAAATAGAAGCCAGAAGTGGAAGAGGAAGCCTCTCGTTACAATCTGAACTTCAAGCCCCATGATACTTTGCTCCAGCCAGCACATTCATTTTGAAGCTGACATGGCAGCAGTATGGTATTGAATATTCACATCAGCACATTCAGCTCAACACATGACAACTCAATCATGGAGTACTCACACGATAGTGAACCTTTTGGTGCACAGCTCGAGGCAGCATCAGGTTCTTTTTTCTACTTGTAATGGGCTGGGATATGGAAGCTCCTCTTCCTTCAGCAACCATTTCAAGTCTGTTAAGAGGAAAAATAAAAATCCAGTTAAGAAATGCAATTTCCCTAGGCAGCAGCTTGAGATCATTTTATCAGACATCTTCTGGAAAGGTTTTGCTCCAGACTATGAAGAACTGCAGTGTGAGAATAAAACCCATTTAAGCAGAGGGTCAACTGTCCATGACACAAACATTGTTACATACCTCTGAATTTAAAAGCACAGGTTGAACAAGCCATTGCTGATTTAAACTTTACAATACAAACAAACAGCCTTCAGCTTAGAGTTAAGCGGGTGTAACTTCCACAGCAGTGCTCCATTAAAACTCATTTTTATCACTGCTAAAAGGAAGGCAGCAGAGCTGACTGAAATGTGCATTTCCCCAGCCACATGGCAAACACAGCACACACCTGCTGTCCTGTGTTCAGAGGCATTATGAAACTCCTGACAGTTAGATGAAATACTGAACAGGACCCAAAACAAAGCCAACACTTCACCAACTTTTTCACAGAATCACAGAACTTTAGAGGTTGGAAGGGACCTCCAGAAATCATCAAGTACAACCTCCCTGCCAAAGCAGGATCCCCTAGGGTAGTCTGCATAGGAATTCATCCAGTGGGTTTTGAAAATCTCCAGAGAAGGAGACACCACAACTTCTCTGGGCAGCCTGTCCCAGTGCTCTGCCGCCCTCACTGTAAAGAAGTTTCTCCTCATGTTAAGGTGAAACTGTCTGTGTTCCAGTCTGTAGCCATTGCTCTTTGCCTTATTGCTGCGCATCACTGAAAAGAGATTGGCCCCATCCACTTCACCCCTCAGATATTTGTACACATTGATCAGATCTCCTCTCAGTTTTCTCTTCTCCAGATGAAATGGCCTCAGGTTTCTCAGTCTGTCTTTGTAGGGGAGATGCTCAAGTGCCCCAGTCATCATTACATCTCTCTGCTGGACTCTTTTCAGCAGGTCCCTGTCCCTCCTGAACTGGGGAGCCCAAAACTGGACACGGTATTGCAGGTGTGGTCTTGGCAGGGCAGAG
>VWYK01067192.1:25223-37268 GCA_013399775.1 Semnornis frantzii | reverse complement strand
GAGAGACTGAGAAACCTGAGGCTGTTTCATCTGGAGAAGACTGAGAGGAGATCTGATCAATGTGTACAAGTATCTGAGGGGTAGGTGTCAAGTGGATGGGGCCAATCTCTTTTCAGTGATGCACAGCAATAAGGCAAAGAGCAATGGCTACAGACTCACAATGGCTACAGACAGTTTCACCTTAACATGAGGAGAAACTTTACAGTGAGGGTGGCAGAGCACTGGGACAGGCTGCCCAGAGAAGTTGTGGAGTCTCCTTCTCTGGAGACTTTCAAAACCTGCCTGGATGCATTCCTGTGTGAACTACCCTAGGGGATCTTGCCTTGGCAGGGAGGTTGTACTTTATGATCTCTGGAGATCCCTTCCAAGCTCTAAGATTTTGTAATTCCCCAGGAGCTGCTCTTTCCCTCAAATTTCTAGCCTGCTTCTGCAGCACCAGCTCTTCCCTGCTCATCTGTTTCAAGCCAGAGAAGAATCTCATACAATTGATGTCTTCAGCCTGTTACTGGATTTTGATAGATCTCACAGTTTTTAATTTAAAAATCCAACTGTGGCAGTTAAAAGTAAAGTAAGTGATTTTTAAAAAATTTGTTCCTGGATTCATGTCAGATCTTTCAAGGCTTCCACACTCAAGCTTCCCTGAATGCCTCCATGTTCTGTCTCTCCTATCTTTCAAAGACATGAGCTGTTTTCTGCTTCTTTCCTCCACTAAGTAGCTGTAAGGGTCCCTCTGACATGATTTCCACTACGTGACTATCCATAGCAATAAAGATAAAAAATCAAAGCAGGTCCTCTGGAAATAAACAATGGAAGATGCACTATGTGTCAGGCCAGAAGCAGACCTGATACAGCCAATGTAAGCCCACACTGTGTCCCAAGGACCACCTGAGAAGTTCTGGGCTTTGTAAAGGCTAGATTGGAGACAACACTAATTGGTCAGGAACTGTGGACAGCATTCAGAGTTGGTGGACAGCATTATCCCTTCACGGTATTGGAAAGGAGTGGTACTCTCCTGTTGTCTGAAAGAGGCACAGTCATAGGGTTCTAGCTGCTTCTGCTGATGGCAGATACTACAGCATGTGGTAGTTTTTCACAGAAGATGCACATGCCCCAGCCAAGTCCCCACTGGGTAAATGCTTTCAGTCCACCTAAATCCTTCTTACTGCTTCCACAGAACATGGCATTTTCTCAACTGTTGCGTAGCATCATTCTGTGTTTCCAAACATCTAATCTCTGTGATGGATGAAAGAGTTCATGTAGATTATGTGTCCTGCTGGAGGCTCCAGAGCTAAAGTGTGTCTAACTCTGAAATTGTAAAGCACAGTCTAATTTCCTGGAAATTCACATAGAAATCACAGAATCACAGAATGTTAGGGATTGGAAGGGACCTCCAGAGATTACCAAGTCAAATCAGCCTCCCAAAAGCAGGATCACCTAGGGCAGGCTGCACGGGAACATATCCAGGTGGGTTTTGAAAGTTTCCAGTGAAGGAGACTCCACAGCTTCTCTGTGTAGCCTGTTTCAGTGCTCACTCACTTTACAGTCACTGTAAAGAAGGTGGAACCTCCTGTGTTCTAGCTTGTACTTGTTCCTTGTCCTGTCAGTGGGCAGCACCAAAAAGAGAGCATCATCTTCATCTTGACACTCACCCTCAGGTACTTATAGATGTATTTACCCCTCAGGTATTTATAGGTATTTATAAGATCTCCTCTCAGCCTTCTCTGCATTCTCAAACTGAACCGTAGTTAAGGAGCAAGTGGAACTTGACTTCTCTAGGTGCATTTCTGCTCCTTCCACACAATATTATTAAGCTCCTCTGGCTTGAAACATTCTGGCTCTGCTGGCCTAGAGAGACCTTTTGCTCCCCTGGCACCTGTCAGTCCAAAATATAAACTGCCACGAGGCAGTTTTAAATAACCTGGAAGGAAAATTCCAGCTTCAGTGGCAATGGATAGAATGCCGCAGGGGAAAGCCCAAGGGAATTATTTAGGGACAACTGAGCACCATAACAACTGACTGTATCTTCTCCATACATCTGCTTGGCTGTGCTGCGACAGTAGGGAACTAAGTAGGGAACATTAAGTAGGCACTACAGTTGTGCAGCTTCACTGATTGCTGGCACTGACATAGCTTCTGTCCTTTAAAGTCAGCCACTCCCTTCTGCAATTCTTTCAGGTTGGGGCTAGCCCTAGCCCTTACAAAACCTCAAAGTTCTGCAAGATGGGGAAGATCTAAAAGAAAAAGAAATAAAAGGAGAAAAAGAGTGGATTATGAGGGTCAGCCATGAAATCAAGGGATGGATGTGAGGATCACACAATCAGACACGCATTGAGAGGGAACTGGAGAGAGGGGACATCAAGCAGAGCATCTCTAATACTATCCATCATTCTATGATGGCATCTAAGAAGCTGGTGAATGCAACCAGCTTGTTAGATGGTTGCTTTCTCTGATCCTCTGTCTAGCAATGTGAGAGGGTGGTAGCACAAGCAGAGCTCCCACAGCTTCTGGGATTTACCATACCACACCCACACTGGGGAGGTGAACAAAGAGGTCCATCAACTTTTGTGGAGGTGATGGAGTTCCATCAACTTTTTGAGTTCATGAGGATCCCTTAAGCTGCATGTTCAAACTGTACTCTGAAAGCCTTTTGTGTTAAAGCTGAAGGAAGCACATGAATCCAGAAGCACAGGCTTTAAGAAGCATAGCACCTATTGCAAACCTTGTAATAAGAAATGCACCTGGCAATGCCAGCAACCCTCCTTTGGGATGCTTGGCATACAGGGTGTGGGGGCCCACTGGGCAGGGAAGGCTTGCAAGCTGAAACAGGCCTGGGGAGCAGGGCTGCTTCAATAGTAGTTGCCTTGCTTTCTCATGATGGTTGTAGAAAGAAATGCATATACCACGCAACCAAAAAATGTAAATTGAAGGAGCAGCTCTGTGCCACTCTTCTCATCTTTCTCTTTCTTTCCAGGTGTACAATGCCTGCAGGACTCAATTTTGCCTTAATATATATATTGTGTGAAATTTCTTATCTGAATGTTAGGGGTTGGAAGGGACCTCTGGAGATCATTGAATCCAACCTCCCTGCCAGAGCAGTATCACCTAGGGCAGGCCACACAGGAATGCATCCAGGTGAGTTTTCAAAGTCTCCAGATGTGCTGGTTTGAGCTAATTGGAATATTTTTTAGTAGAGAAAATTGTACTAAAGGCTGTGAAGGAAAACAGTGGTGATGTCTACTTCACTCATACGCTTGCTGCGAATGTTTACAAAAAGATAAGAGCGGGCAGTCTGGGTCACGAGGCACTTGCTTGCTGCTTGGGTCTTGGGCTAGCAGCTTCTTGGGCACGGCTTCTTGGGCTAGCAGCTCTGGCTGTTGAATAACTTCACTAACCACTTTTCTTCTAATCCTCCCCAGCCGGATCCTCCTTGCGCGTAAGCCAAACCTTGGGGTAAGGTGTAGGGGGTGGGGAGAAGGTGGAAGGGTGGTTGGGAGCCCCTCCTGGGGTCTCTGATTTCTGGGAGGGGAGTTGTGTGTCTGTATTACCTTAAACTTGTATATTTCTGTAAATATTCCTGTATATACTGTATATATTTGCTTGTATATTGTACTGAGCTGTAAATATAGCTTCATCTCTTAACTTCCAGCCGGCTGAGAGTCTATCCTGGGTCACTTTAAAGTGGGGGGGGCGGGGAACTCCCAAACCGTCACACCAGAGAAGGAGACTCAGATACACCCATGCACATACTAACAGCAGAGTGTAACTCAGTTGAATAAATTGGGTCAATAAAATGTGTCCTAATTTTGACCAAGCCCCATATATATGGCTTCAGACCCCAAACATATGATGTTCCTCGTATTACTGAAGGACATCCTGCATTTCATGGACGGGATATTGGAGAGCAGCTGCTGCCATTGCCATGCAAACAACAACAGTGCAGCTGGCTGATTTAGCAGATCTGGAGCTGCAGAGGAGCAAGTGCAGACTCCTGCCGAAGTGACCTGCATAAAATTACCTCATAAGCCTGGCAAAAGCTAATGGACCTCTATGGCATTTTTCACCAGACTTTAGCTAAAGGTCTGGAGGTCCCAAGATCTGGGCTGGCCTCCAATATTATGAGGACTACACTTGGCATTTTTTCTGCTTGTGCAGGGCTCTTTTATAAGCACCTTTATTTTTCCTCTTCCAAACAAATCATGTCCTGCTTTAACCACTACAAAAGAAATAAAAGAAAATAGATGAAAACAGGCTAGGTTCTGCATAATGTGTCTAAGAAATGAGTGTACATTACTGTATGAATACCTAATTAGACCAAATGTGCAGCTCAATAGCAAAATAGCAAAACTATGGGTTAAGGCATGCAGCGTTCCACAGCTAGCACTGCAAAGATACACACAAGAATGTGTAACAAAACCCCTGTGAAGTACTAAACAGTGGAGTAAATAAGGCCTGCAGAGATGAAGGCCTTAGCTGGGCAGCCACTCTAATCTCTCCTTGCACTCTTTCTTGTTCTTCACCCATTCCCAGCTGTGCATTAATTCCCTGTCCTTGTAGGGATGTAGACCTCCAACCTGAAAAGACATCTGCCTGTCTCTTAATTGAAGTGAGCATGTGGGAGTAAGGTATAGTCGAGGCAGACCTCTTGTGATAAATGGTGACTTAGTTTTTTAGCTCCGACCTGCTATCCTGATGTGATCACACTGCTTCATGCCCTGGCCGGCTTGTGCTGGTTAGCGTGGAGTTCAGTAAGAGAGCCAGCACTCATCCATACACCTAGGAGGACACCTTGTTATGTGAAGACACTGTGTGTCAAGCAGAGCTGTGATTGGTTTTGGCTAGAATTTAGAGGGACACATGAAACAACTCTTACAAAACCTGCTATTCTCAGTGAGCATGGGGCAGTATCTTATGTGTTTTGCAATTCACTATCCCAAACAGTAAGACCCTCTGTTCAAGTCCAAACATGAGATTACCCTTAAAAGCATTACCTAATGAGCATAAGGGTAACAAAAGACGCTCATGGTGTAGTAAAGAGTGCCACTGTGTAAGATGTGTGTAACCTTAATTCAGCACATGCTTTGTACGGAAAGTTTCAGCTAGCAAAGTCATAAAAAAATTTCTGTCTCCTGGAGGCCTTGTTCCTACTAATGGTTCCTATTCTGGCACAATGTCTTTTTTAGCACTCCACTAACAGATAGAAACCTGTGAGGAAGATTTCAGAAGTGGTCCTATCATCCCTGCCCTCTTTTCCTCAGAAAACCTTCTTCCCTTCATCCCTGCTGTGAATCCCAGGTGTCCATTTCTCCTCTCCTGTACAGGAAAAATGACAAACTATTACCCCAGCATCTTTCTGCAATATAGTTCATTTCTTTCTTGCAAAGACTTTTTCTTTCACATCCTACTTTCTGCTATTCACTTCCAAACTCAACTGGTCCCTTCTCTGAGCTTCTGGAGTATCTGTCATCCCATATGCTACTGCAGTTCACTCTTCTATCATAGTGCCTGGGGATCTGACTCATCATTTTTATGATTGCTCCTTTGCATCAAAGCCTCATCTAATGCTTGGCCTCTCTGCATGAAAATTGTGGCTAGACGAGATATGACTATCTAGCAAGTCCTGGCAGTAACAAAAAAAGGAGATAGGTTAATGCCATCCATCTACTGCATCCGCATTTTTCCTGGAGTGACCTCAGATGGCCTGTCCTGGGCAAGAAAAGCAGCTCAGAATATAACTTGTCTCACATTAAGAGATGCTGCAGTCTGCTCTAGGCTTTTCCAGTGGTGAGGTGCATGCCATGCATTCTGTAATGTGTCTTCGGCAGTGACAGGGACACATGCCTTTTCTTTGCCTTGCACTATTTTGCAGTTGGCCCCACTGCAAAGTCTGAAATCACCTCTGATCGGTACCCACCTGGACTGTCCCATCGCTGGGACTGCTCAAACAAAGGAACAGAAAACAAGTGTGAGAAAGGCTGGTGCAAGCCAAGCAAGTCGGACTGGATTCTTGGCTCTTGCACTTATTCACTGGTGATCGTTCTGCATGCATGGCAGTAGCAGATTAGCTGCCTTATTCCACTTATTCTATCCATTTTTGTGGTTCTAAAGGATGTGTATTCTTACATTCCCTTCTTTAAAGACCAAACTGGGCACATGCTAGATGTGGGTGCCTCCTCTCCCACACCTCGTTTAATTCTGCTTTCCGAACTGTGCATTTCGAATGCTTCTACTGTGCACCGTGTGCAATTAGAGACAGTCCCAAAGGGCAGAGCTGCAGGCTGCATTCTGAGATATTCCTCTGCTGTAGAAAATAAACAACAGCCACCGAGACTATTTCCCTGCCAAAACAATCTTAGCATTTCCCTGTCACGCAGCAGGCGAGCTGGGTAGGGAGGGAAGATGCTGAGAGGTGCCGCTGCACCAACCTCGGGAGGCTGCTGCTTCTAAAATGCACCAGACAAGCAAGTCCATTTTCTTTTAAAAATGTTGCAAAAATGTAGTGCGAGGTATTACACTTTCATAACAAAGTCTCTATTATAAATGAGCCTCTCTTCCTCAGACAGGGCTGTAATTAGATTGCCTGTGGTGATGATGAATGGCCAAGGTGAATTCATTTCTGGGGAAGCGCACAGCAGCAGCCCATGTCCGAAAGGCAGGGCTACCTGCGGTCGCCACCTCGGGCACCCCGCCACGGTGCCAGGGGGGCCGCAGGGCACCCGCGAGCAGAGGGGTTCGGCGCGGGTTGCCGGCGGTGTCCTAAAACAGCCCCCAGCACGGGAAAGCCACGGCCGCCAGCTCCCCCTCCTCTCCCGCACCAGCCGTTCAGCAGAGCGGAGCTCACCGCGGCCCTCCGGCGCGGGTGCTGCTGGCGTGAAATAGCCGCGGAGGGGAACGGAACAAGTCGAGGACTCACAGGGCTGAGCCGCAGACTTCCACCCCACCCTGCTAGGTCCGCTCGCCGCCGCCTCCGGCAGCCCCAGTCACCTAGCAGCCTGCGCCGGGCGGCCACGGCGAGCGCAGCCACCGCCCGCTCCCCTGGACGAATGTGCCGCGTCGCCGTCCCCCGGGCAGCACCGGTGCCCAGCCGGGCGCCGGAGCCGCCTTCAGTGCCGCGGGGCCAGCGCCTGCCGCGAGGCGCCGGCGAGAGACCAAAGGCTGCAGTGCAGCCGGCGTGTAGCCCTCCATGCCTCCGTAACGAGCTCAGCCTGAGGCGTCTCTGGTCGGCTTTATTACTGTGATTAATGACAGTATGATGAATCCCGTCCCCCCTCCCGTCTTTCTTTGCCTGCTACACGGTTAATGCCGTTTCAGAGGTAGAGCAGTGGGAGAGTACCATGCACGGTAATGACCAGGGAATGCTCCTTTTATGGTCTGGCTTGAAACGCAGGCTGTCAGGGAGAAGCTTGCTGGCATGTTGCAGTGCTGCGTTTTGAAGGCAACCTTCTGCGAGATGCAGCAGGTAACTGAAGAAATGCAGGTCACACTGGGCTTAAATCTGGTTTACTCCTGTTTACAGACATTTATTGTTCATAAAGGCCATCAGCATTTGACCCACAGAGACTTACAGCTTAAGCTTTTTACTGTTTCAGAAGTTTCTGCCTTCTCTACATCACTACTTAGCATTTTCTCTCAACTTTGCTGTTGGTTGTTATGCAACAGACCATGCCTAGAAATGAAGAGCTCCACCCAGAAATAAAAAGCTGCTATAAAAAGAAGAAATTGTCTTCAGGACAGATCCGTTGCAATAAACGGTGAGGGCGATGTGAAATGTGAGTTGTGCTGAAATCATTAGCGCTGAGAACACTGAAAGGACTGAAGAGGTCTAATCTGTAGTGTAAGAATTATAAGCAGCATTGTCATTTGCAGTTATAAAAACTCTTTCATGGACAAAACCACTGGCATAATGAGGCAGGTGATGGCTGTCGCAGCAGCAGCAGCATGTTTCTGCTCTGTGAACTTTTTCCTAGTGTTTAGTAAAAGTCGTCTAATTAGAGAATGAAACAGCCACTTGCCTCTGGCTCCCCACACAGCGCACACGGTTTGGTGTGGTGCGAATGCTAAACCTTAGGAAGCAAGACTGGATTTGGAAATTATAGTCCTTGCTAATGCGCACTCTGATCCACTTGAACCTCGTGTTTTCATGGGCCTCCTGTGCCTCCTTTGACCCTGAGCACTTTCTGAACAACTCTAAAACTCTCACCATCAATTAATGTAAATGTGACAGGCTTCTCTGATACTTAGGGTAAGGAGTCTTTCAGCCTCATTAGAGAAGGGAAGGGCTTTCCATTCATCTCCCAATTTTGATGGAAACAGTATACAACATATTTTATCTTTGCGAAACAATAAGAGTGAAGGGGCTGTGAGCCAGGGCCACCAGCTAAGAGCTGAGGATGAAATTTAATTGGTTAGTAACAAAATTTTAGTGCTGAGGCAGCTTGTTTACATCTATTTAATGTCGTTGCTTCCTGAACTTGTCTATCACAGAGTACTGCTTGACTGCTTCAGCCAGATAACAGATGAAACACTTCATGCTGCTTCCAGATTTCTTTTCTCTTCTGGCCACCAACATACTTTCAGTCTTTCCGGTGGTCTCTATGCCACTGAGGTGCGCTCTGTCCCAGCTTGTGTCCTGGCCTTTCAACTGCTGGTACTGCTGTTTTCCATCACATTCTGTATTTCCCTTCTGTCTCTGTGCCTGCTGTTTGCCATCTTACGGACCTTTGGCAATTTGCACTTCAGTGTTTCCCAAACCTGGTCCATTCCTTGCTTACAAACTCTGAAAGGGCTTTTTATTTAAGTGAGACATTTCAACTCTAATGCTGAATTGTGCAAGGACTTGGGAACTGGATCTCAGGAACAGGGAATTACTGAGTGTGCTCATTACAATTGCAGGACTGGGCCCATAAAGCACTCCTATTTTCCTAGGCTTGCTTTTGTATCCAGCAGCTCCCTAGCATGCCTTTAAAAATCAGATGGGATAGGAAAGTGCATTTGTTCAGCTTGCACAGTGCTGCATGCTGTAGGTAGGGTCAGAGCCCACGTACAACAGTCTCTGACTGAGTGCTCTTTAGCTAGCAAGTGGCAGTATTTGCAAACCTGAGAGAGTTCAAGCATTGGAGGAAACAGAATGCAAGTGAAACCACAGCATAGCTAGCTGAGAGCTCAACACATGTATCTTCATGCAGATGTGCCCAAAAGTACCATAATTGTGTCTATTGACATTAGGGCAGTGCACCAAACAAAGAGCACCTTACACATCCAAGAGGGCAGGCAGAGATTGGCTCCACAGTCCGAGGGGAAATAATATCAACCAACTTGAGCGAAGCGTTCCCGTAGGTAAGCTGAAGGGAATGGTCTGCTGATCTATCTTTGCTGTTCCATGGGAGAGAAGATTTTGAAACATTCGAAGGGCTGTGACAATGTTGTCACAAATGTCTCTCTGTTAACTGTTACAAAAGCAGGTGGCTGCAGCAAAGTGGGATGCTGCTGTTTAAAGGGGAAAATGCTAAAGGAACATTCAGCTGTACCTGGGGAAAAAAAAAAAAAAAGAAGAAGACCAAAAACAAACTAGCAGAGCATGAATGTCAGATTTTCAAAGCTCAGCACAAAGGAATGGGACGATTCTTTAATTAGCTTTGTATCTGGGTGAATTCCAAATTGCAATACTTGAGTCTTGGTGAGAGGATTATTTGGCCAGTGCAAGCAGTTTCGAGCATTTCCAAATTCTTCTGAGAATCACTGAGAAAATTAGATCAGCACTAATAAAAGGTCTTGTTACAGAAATAGGTGCTGGCGTGGAAAGGGGATTCCAGCCCTCCAACTACTGACGTGTGCATGTTCATCATGTTCAGAGTGTCTGTTTCTCTTAGACTGAGTCAATTATTGTGTAAGATTTAACTACTTCTTACACCAACTTCTAATGGTAATCTACTGCCTCCTTACAACACAACCCAGCAGAGACCCTGAGGCTCAGCTACTTCCTTGTGATGTCCTCACAGCCAAGTTACAAGAGGAGCAGAGTTTTTGACTGCAATGTGTAACAGAAATGATAACAAAAGGCTGTTGTCCAGAGATATTAATATGCTAAAGGAGATTTAAAAAACCTGTTCCTAGAGTCAGTAGAGAAAGAGCATCTCATTCAAATAGATCCCATTGAAAGGAAGCTGTTGGTAAAACAACATACCTTTTCAGAAGAATGCTTAGGAGAGCCAGGCACCCTCCCTATCTATCATTAGGTGGTATTTGGGATTTTGAAATGGTGCAGGTGCACCCTCAGGGCCTTTCACAGCGACAGAGCCTTAGAAGATAACACTGGAGAGGACCTCGTCTTGTGTAGAGAAGGCAAATAGCAGGGGTGACATCAGATAATAATTTCCATGAGTGATGACTAACTGATGCACATCTCTGTCACAGAAAATGCTTAATACCCTTCCTCTGGCACCGCATTTTGTTAGGCAGAAGCATAGACCAAAACTGCTATGTGTCAGGTCCCAAGTTGCTGTGGGACTTGGGAAAGAGACTGCAGCTACCTACCTGTGACAGAACTTTTAAAGATGGCCAGTTGGTTTTGGTTCTAAGTGAATTACAAGATGTTCTTCTCCATCCCCTGGGGCTCTCACACCTGTGTGCTGCCTTTACAAAATGAGGGCTTTTTTCCTTAGGGGAGCAGAAGAGAGAATACCCTTCATACGATTTAACTTTGCCCATAAGGGCGTCAACCAGGCATGGCATATTCATGGCAGCTAACAAGGTTTGTAAATACACCATGTCTAGGAAGTCACTGGTGGCAGATGTTTTTTCTCCCTCACTGCACACAAGCCTTGTAAGCATGAGCACCCTTTCAGCATAGTAGCTAAGTTAAAAATGCACTGATGTTTTGCCATGGAGAGAGAAAAAACATTGTCTAAAGTTGAGTGCTCAGAGAGGGTATGTGGGCTCATTTAGAACATTAACCATGACCTCTTAAGCAGAAAATGGATGGGTGTGGAGGAGTCGTCCCATCAACTGTGTAAGACAAAAAAAACATTACAATCTGGCTAAAAGCACCCTGTGCTTTGTGGACAACTAATTTTGTCTGGTTTGGTATTAATATCAGCAACTATTCATAGCAAGGGAAGAAGTAATATCTAATAATAATCACGGTGCGTTCTCAGCAGTTAAAGGAGCAAATTTAGCCTTGATACCATCAATACCATTGCACAAGAGTCTAACTTCCTTGCTGCCTCCGTCCTGCAGGTCCCTACATGCCCTCATGTTTCATTGGCTGCAGCTTAGCCAGCTCTGAACTGCCTCTGCAGAGCCTCGGCAGGCTCATCCCTCAGACAAAGAGCTGAGGCATGGGCTGCAGTGCACACTTCATCCTTGGCTGCCTGCAAGCCTTATCTTCTCATGCTCAGCCTGGTATGGCACAAGAGCAGGGCCTGGATGTGCTTCCTCACGCAGGAGCTGATGCAGGTGTGAAAGATGAGAACGTGCTTAGAATCTCTTAAGAGATTCTTTTAGGAGATCCAGGACAAGACCTAAGGCTAAAGGAGACCTCAAGATCTGCAAAAGATCTGCACAGCCATTGATGAATCCACTGAAGTACTTGAGTTAAAGACTGAACTTCAGAGGTCTCCTAGTGCATTGCACAAGCCGTATGTGTCCTCTCCAAGGTCCCCATATCACATCACAACCTTTACTGATCCCTTCTTGGACTGATATGACCTTACCCTCCTGAGGACAGGGGAAATTGCTGAGCCAAAGCTGCCAGCCACTCTGTGAGTTTGGGCTTGTGTACTGCTCGTTAGGCCTGCTGCTGTCTCTGTCTGGTCTATTCAGCTGCTGCATCTTGTCACAGTCCCAGGCACCTGTCTCTGTAAGTAAGAAGTTGCCTGGAAATATCAAAACCCCCTAAACCTGCTTGTCCTCTTGCCTCTGCTTCACATCCCAGACAACCTGTGAAAGAACACATCCTCATGGTTATAGCTCCAGCACTGTGAGACCAGGGGTTATGACATGCTTCTGTGTCTTCTGTCACAGCAAGCCACAATAAGTCTTTGATTCCAA